>JAQQSK010004152.1:0-56445 GCA_028658325.1 Potorous gilbertii | reverse complement strand
TAGCCTGTATTGAATTGCCTGCCTTCACAAAGGGAATGGGTGGGGAGGGAGGGATGGGGAGAAGTTGGAACTCAAAGTTTTAGGAACAACTGTCAAGTATTGTTCTTGCTATTAGGAAATAAGAAATACAGGTAATGGGGAATAGAAAGTTATCTGGCCCTACAGGACAAAGGAGAAGATGGGGACAAGAGAAGGGAGGGATGATAGAAGAGAGGGCAGATTGGTGATAGGGGAAATTAGAATGCTCAGTGTACTGGGGTGGGGGGAGGGGACAAATGGGGAGAAAATTTTGGAGCCCAGAATTTTGTGAAAATGAATGTAAAAAGTTAAATAAATTTATATTTTTAAAAAGAAAGTGTTTTATGAAGTGCCCACTTTGTGAAGAGCATGGTGCCTTTCCTGGCTGCTTAGTTATTACCTTCCTTATACTTTCCCTTCCTTTTACTGTTAGTATTCCAAGTCTGACATTTGCTTTGGACCACTCAGACTGTCTTGCGCATAGTAGGTGCATCCTAAATGATTGTAGACTGCTTGCTTTCCTCAAGGAGCCTCCTCCTCTCAGTTTCAGTACCTTTTCTCAGTTCTCATTCTCCTTGAGACATTTGACAATTTAACCATTCCTTCCTTAAAATACTTTCTTCTTTTATCTTTCATGTTATCTTCTCCTAAAATGTAAGTTCTTTCAAGGCAAGGGTTTGGGTGGGGGGCGGAATGGAATGCAATAATTGTACAACCATTACTTAGTACAGTGCTTGGCACATAGTAAGTGCTTTTAAAAAACCCCTTCATTCTTTCTTGATTCTCTATCCATCTCTCCTGACTTATTTCTCTGTGCTTTTTAAAATCCCCATTTTTTCCTCTGATGTCCTAACTGTGGGCACTTGCTCAAGTCTCAGTCCTTCTCCTTCTCTCTCCCTTGGAGAACCGATCCATCTCTGTGCTCCAGCTATTGTCTTCTCTATGTCTGATTCCAAAGTCTTTATCATCAAACCAGTCTCTTTGTGGCATTCTAGGTCTACATTTCCAAATGCTTGCTGGATATTTCTGATGAAGTATCTCATAGACTTTAAGTTCAACACTTTCAAAACCAAAACTCATCATCTTTTCTCCTCAAACAAACTTCCCTTCTCAAATTTGGATCAATGGCACTACCATTTCCCAGGCACACAAAAAAGAAATCTTATATTTTGCACTTCATCCCACATATCCAATCCATGACCATCTCCTATAAATTCTTTTTTCCAAATGTCTGCCATATTTGTACCTTCCTTTCTGTTCTGTGGTTTGCTATCCATACCTTTCATCACATCAGAATTACTTCAGTCATCTCTTATTCTTGACTTCTTTGCCTCCATTTTCTCCTCTCACCCTCCAGGGGTACCCCCAACATATTACTGCCAACTAAGTGTCCTTATACATATCACTTTTATCCTATCACTCACTGCTCAGAAATCTAATGGCTCCTGGCTGTTCTCAGGATAAAGTACAAATTCCTTGGTACTTTATAAATCTAAAGACATGACAATCTTTTCAATATTTTTGATGATATCAATATTATCAATATTATTGTTAGCCTAGCTTTTAAGATTTTCCATAATCTTGCTGCTTTCTCCTATCTCCTAAATTCATTATCTACAGCTCTTCAGTACAAAACCTTGTTACTTCAATATCTTACCAAGGATTTTGCTTATTCCTGCTTCTAGGTCTTTTTTCATGGTGTTTTCCCCACCTGTAGCACCATTCATTTTTCTGTACCAATCCAAATCCCACCCATCCTTCAAGATCCAGCCCAAGTTTTATTCCTTCCAAATCCTCATTGGCCTCTCTCATCTCTTTACCTAAAGCCAACTAGATGTCTCATGGCTAGAGTGCTGGACTTACAATCAGAAAAATTTGAATTAAAATCTTGCCTCAGACACTTGTTTGTCCTTAGTTCTTGAAGAGAACCAGTGACATCAGGAGGGTGATGTCTTGACTTGCAAGTAAATTACATTTGAATGAGGGAGAGCTGTGCAAAGTCACCAACCTCACTTTCTCTTCTGCAGTCATCTGGGTCCAGTAGCAAGATATAGACCAGGACGACTGGAGATGACCCTATACACTGTAGGAGACCTT
Source organism: Potorous gilbertii (assembly GCA_028658325.1). Taxonomy (NCBI): domain Eukaryota; kingdom Metazoa; phylum Chordata; class Mammalia; order Diprotodontia; family Potoroidae; genus Potorous; species Potorous gilbertii. The sequence continues at coordinate 54,330 of JAQQSK010004152.1, read as the reverse complement.
GGCGTTTTAAAGCTAAAGTCTTCCCAGGTCTCCGTTTGCTTCAGCCACTAGCTGTTTGCTCTTGGTCAAATCACTTCAACAGTTTCCTCATATATAAAATTGAGTTAATAATAGAAAGTTTTTTTGAGAAATAAGTGAGAAAATATATATAAAGTGCTTTATAAACCTTAAAGAGTTTTATAAGTGTTACCTATTATTATTTCTATATACTTCTAGATATTTATCTAATTATATTTTGCCATGAGTTGTTCCTGATTGAATTTCTCTATGTATCATCTATCCCTCTAGGCAATACTCTCTTGCTTTGGTCCAGAGATGTCAAACACCTGACCTTATAACACTCCCAAGTGCCACCCAAATCAGATTAAAATGTAATTAGGAAATATTTAACAAATAAATAAAAAGACAGTAAAACAAAGATAATTATTAAAATTTAAAACTAAGTCAATATGCAGGCTACAGAGCTCCTTATGTATAATTAGTAGCACCTATTTCTTTTTTTAAAATAATATTTTATTTTCCCCCCAGTGACATGTAAACATAATTTTTAACATTCAATTTTTAAAATTTTTGAGTTCCAAATTTTCTCTTTCCCTCCTTCAACCTCTCCCCTCCCTGAGAAAGTATGCAAATTGATTATAGGTTATACATGTTCAATCATGTAAAACATATTCCCATATTAGTCATGTTGTGAAAGAAGATATAGAACCAAAGAAAAAAAAATACAGCAAGTGAAAAATAATATGCCTTGATCTGCATTCAGACTCCATCAGTTCTCTCTCTGGAGGTGGAAATCATTTGTTATCATGAATATTTTGGAATTGTCTTGGATCATTGTATTGCTGAGAAGAGCTAAGTCCCCCTTTCTATTTGAGTTTGTCATCATTGCTCTGCTTAACTCTCTAAGACTATCCAGTTAAAGAGAAGGCGGCAATAGGGTTGATTGGAAAAGGGAGTTTTCTCACCTGGAAGTTCCTTATATCAATGAAATACAGGTCCAGGCCCTATCCCTATCCCCTTACATCCCTCACTGCCTAATAGTTAACTAGTATGGTGGGCCTTTAGGCGAGACTGGGAAGAAGCCCTAGAATCTAGAAGGAGATGAGAAGGGACAGTGTTCCATGTTGGAGAACATACAGCCAGTGAAAATTATTGAGTTGGGAGATGAAGTTGTATTCAAGGAACAGCAAGGAGGTTAATTTCACTGGATTGAAGATTATGTGGTGGGGACTAAAGAATAAGAAGACTGGAAAGATCGGAAGGGGCCAGGTTCTGAATAGCTTTAAATTCCAAACAAAGGATTTTGTATATTATCCCAGAGTTACTAGGGACCCACTGGAGTTTATTGACTGGAGGAGGACAGATTCAGATCTGTACTTTAGGAAGGTCAATTTGGCAACTCAGTGGAAGATGAAGTGGAGTGAGACTTGTGGTGGGGACACCAACCAGCAGGCTATTGCAGCACAGTAAGCATGAACTGATGAGGTCCTGGACCAGATAGGTGGTGGTGTCAGAAGAGAAAAAGGAACAAGAGATAGAACAAAAGTAGAAATAAGGGGAGTTGGCAACTGATTGGACATGGGAGAATGAATGAGGAGTCAAGTTATACTGATAGTAGGTGCTCAATAAGTCAATGACTCTATGCTTAGTTGGCTGATTAGTTGACTAATTGGTTAATTGAGGTGAGCTGTAGCAGAAAGAGTCCAGTCTGGAATTATATATTTAGGAAAAAAGGGAAAGGAGGGAAATAAGCATTTATTAAGTGCCAACTATGTGCCAGGCTCTGTGTTAAACATTAATATTTGCATAGTGATTTATAAATTTAAAACTGTTTCATAGGATTGAAGATTTACCACTGAAAGGCAACATTAGTGGTCATCTTGTCTTCTTCCTTCATCTTATACATTAGAAACCAAGGACTAAGAGAAATTAAATTACTTGGTCAAAATCATACAGAAAGTAAATGCTAGAGTGATGACTAAAACTCCTATTCTCTGATTTCAAATCCAACTTGCCTGCCATTGTACCCTATTTCCTTTCTAAAATGAGGCTCATGGGCAACATTAGGCTTCAAATTCAAGACTTCCTGTTTACTAGATCAGTACTTCTTTCATATCACAGTCCTGTTTTGTTTTTTTGTCAGGCATCCCTTTTCTTTGCAAGCTATCTAGCTAGAGGTCTCTGAACCGAAAATGAAAGCATCTGGCTAGGGTTCTCAGTCCAGGACAAAAGCAAAGATCCTTGAGCCTGTGTAAAAGGCAAATTGGATTTTCTAACATTATTTTGATTTTTCCAATCCTTTGAGGGATTAGGAGGAGAAGGGAAGATGGTTGGTAAGTTTACAATTGTGTCTTTAAATAGGGTGTAGATATCAGTTCTTAGTGACAAATGTACCTTCTTTATCCTGAGACCTCACGCTCCAGAGACTCCTGCCTCTGTTCCTTGAGTCATGATATTTGATAGGGAGATTGTACCATCTGAGGCAGGATGAAGAGGATATTTGATGTGAAGCTGGATGGGATGGTCAAGACAGTGAAGATCCAGTGAGTTATTAATGTGTAATAAGTAGGTAAGAAGATGTAGCAATTTTCTTGGGACACCAAGAAATATCATAAGTAATTGATCTTCTCTGTATTTCAGGTGATGCAACAGTGAAAAAGAAACCTGCTCCCAAGACTCCCCCGAAGGCAGGTAATTAACTACTGTGACAAGGGGTCACCTGTTGGGATTCTGTGTTTTTCCCTTGGCCTGTTGCCATACTGGTCCTCTGGGGTTCTATGACTCAGGATCACTGTCTTTATCCCTCATCTCTCACATCCTCTGCTAACTTGCTCATTCTTTCTTCTGAGCCCCAGCCTAGTTCTTCCCCTCTTCCTTTCTTACTTTTCTCATTCATCCTCACCTCAGGACAAAATGAGTTCCCAACTCTTATCATTTCTACCTTCACCACATCTTTCCTCTTGGTGCCGGTCCTTATCACTTCTCTCCCAGGCTCTTACAATGGCCACTTGATAGTTTTCTGTAGCTCTCCATTGCATCCTCCACTTCCAGCCAAAATGTTCTTCCTATACTGCAAGATACAATTATGACATTTCCCTCCCCAACCAACTCCAGTGACTCCCTGGAATGCACTGCCTCCTCACCTCTACTTATTAGAATCTCTTGTTTCCTTCAAAACTTTGCTTAATGTGAAACTTTTTCTGATCTCCACAGCTGCTGCCATTGCTATTGTAGTTGAGTTATTTCAGTCATGTGCTACTCTTTGTGACCCCATGTGGGGTTTTCTTGGCAAATATACTGCAGTGGTTTGCTATTTCCTCCTCCAATTCATTTCACAGATGAGGAAACTGAGGCACACAGAGATAAGTGACTTAGAGTCACACAGCTAGTAAATGTCTGAGATCAGATTTGAACTCAGATCTTCCTGTCTCCAAGCCTGGTGCTCTATCCACTGTACCACCTAGCTGCCCCTCAGCTGTTAGTACTTCCCTCTCCCCCCAAATACCTTGCATTTATTTCCTGTTCATATTGTATACATTTACATACATATGTGTCATCTCCTCCAACAGAATCCAAGCTCTCTGAGGACAAGGTTTGTTATTTACATCCTTGTATCTCCAGGGCTTAGTACAGTGTCTAGCCCAAAGTAGGTGCTTAATTAATTCTTAATGACAGATTGGTTCATCAACCTTGTGAGCACACACTATGCCCAGAACACTGTACAGTACTGTGGGCTGCCCTTCCTCTTTCCCAAAGCCTTACTTAAAATTTAACTGTATTAAGAGGTTCATAGCTTCTGGGAATAAAGAGGTGATAAAAATGAAAAGGTTGTTCTATAGCCTTCATCATACCTCATTGGGAATATTGTGTTCAATTTTGGGAACCACAGTTTAGAACATAGATAATCTAGGGAATGTCTAGGGTTGCAAAACCAGGAAGTTAAGTCTTTCAGTCTTTGTCATATGAAGATAGGTAGAAGGAACTAAGGGGTCTTTAGCCTGGAAAAGAGAAGATTGAGGGGAACCATGATAGCTATCTTTAAGAATTTGAAGAACTAGACTATAAAGGAGAGATTAGACTTATTCTGTTTGACGCCAGAGTGCAGAAACCCAGAGAATGGATGGAAGCCACAAGGAGGCAAATTTATGTTGGATCTTAGAAAAAAATTCCTACCATTTATAGCTATCCCAGAATGGAATGAACTGTCATTGGTGATGGAGTCTTCTTCTTAGAGGTCTTCAAGCAAAGGCTGGGTGACTTTCTGTTGGTCATGTTTCAATGGAGATTCCTTTCCTATAAGAATTGCTTGCTGACCCTTGTGATTTCTGAGAAAACCTTCTCTTACTGTACAGCTATCACCATACTCCACTTCCTCTGAAATGTTCATACACAATTGTAATATATTCATTTTGCAAAGTCTCTCTTCTTTTCATATGGAATTGGTTTTGTTTTATATGGAATTGCTCCCTGAAAGCAGACCATAGTCCCAGGAAACAAGCAACAGAAACATGGATTTTGACCATTTCATTTCCTCCCTTTGACTTTATCTATCTCTGTATATGATCTCCCTGACTCACTAAAATATACACCCTGGACAGTAGGGACTTTTTCATTTTTGTCTTTGTATGACTAGAATCGTGCTTGGAACATTTTCTTTTTGGTCAGGACTTGTGACTTCATTGGTTAAAAAAGACGATGCAGAACAGCAACTTTCCTCAACTTGCAATTTTAGAGACCATAAGCCAGGGCATTGAGAGTGTAAATGACTTGGCCATAATTGCACAGCTAGTATATATGTCAGAGGCAGGTAACTCCATCTACTTCAGCAGGCTTCCTTTTGCCATGCACATAATGAGTATTTAATCAATTTGTGTTGAACTTAATTGTATTTCATTTCAATAACATAAATGGACACTATCATTCAACATGAATACCGAGGGGATGCTGTGTTATGAGTGTGACTCCAGCTGAGTGGGGTTTATCAGGAAAGGTTTTATAAGGCTCATGTTATAGCTTTCAAACTTAAGCCCCAGTTTCTAGTTCTCTCCCTGAAAGTGTGAGAATGGAGAAGGAGGAGGCAGACTAACACAGTCTATGACCAAATGTCTATGGTCATGCCACACCATCTCCAATGCAGCTCAGTGCACCATATATCAGAGAGTCAGTTTCTGGTGGGGAGAGGTTCACCTGTTCCTCAGAGAGATGTGTTCTCTCTATCTCTATCTATCTGCCTACCTGGCTTTTTCTTGATGTCTTCATTTCTCTGACTCCCTTTCTCTCTTTCCCTTTAGCTCTTCCACCCCAGATTATCCAGTTCCCTGAGGATAAGAAGGTTCGAGCTGGAGAGTCCGTGGAGTTGTTTTGTAAAGTTGCAGGCACCCAGCCCATCACTTGCACCTGGATGAAGTTCCGAAAGCAGGTAATCTGCCTCGGTGGGGAATTTGAGGGGTAAGGACCTGACTAAGAAGTGGGCATAGATGTATGTAATACATGTGTTGGGGGGGAATCATTCCATGGGTTCCCAAAGGAGTATAGGAACCCTTTTCCTACTGAGAGATCTTTACAAATCAGAGGTCACTATATGTTTTAGGTACGTGTGTGTTCGTTGTTCGTTGCCAAAGAAGACCATGACATCAGAGAAATAGTGACATGACTTGCACTTGACTTTTGTTCTGAGTGAGGGAGGGCTGATGTTTTAGGTAGCTTTCATGGGGAACCACAGAGCCATGGGTACCCAAAGGAGGCATTGACTTTTCCTTCTCAGGGGTATTTCCAAATGAGAGCAATCCCTCTGCCAATGTATTTTTGGTCCTATCCAGAGTCTAGGTGAATTAAACGACCAACAACAACCACAAATGTCTGTTAATCACCTACTGTATACAGAGCATCATATCAGATGTTGAAGGAAATAGAAAACTTAGAGAGGAAGTGGCCCCTGACTTCATTGAGTTCATAATCTAGTAGGGGAGTAAGACACAATTACAGATAAAGATACTATACAGTGTTACATATATATTAGAATTAGGAGACCTGAGTTGTCATTCCCTCTTTTACCCCAGATTTATAGTATAAATACATTTATAGTGTAAATAGTGTAAAAAACTTCCTTTCTTCAAGCATCAGAGACTCCTCCACCTGTATAGAAGGAAAAATTATCCTTGCCCCTGCCCCACACTTATTTTATATGACTGATGTGAGGAAACAATAAAATTAGATAATACATCTCTGTAGCAATGTGAGGGTGTGGGGCCATTTTAAGATGCTCAAGACAAACTGGATTTCTGGGGTCTCCAACAAATCTGATGACAAAGGCCTATTCCAGTAAAATGCTATTTGCTTGGGTTTTAGCTTGTAGCATGGCAGAAGATGGGCATTCACCCAGTTTGGCTATATGGGAAGGTGTCTCCTATCCCTCCAACACAAATTTTAATACATGTTTTAAACTGTGTATATGTGGGCACTCTTAAATATACAAAAACCCAGCACTTAAATTTATATATTTACTAATAACCAGGCAGGGGCAGAATTAAAAGTATTTCCTAAGACACTGCATTCCCTTTTCACCAAGAACCACACCAAATCCAGTATTAATACAGTGAGTGTCAGAGAGTGGGAGCCCATCAAGCTGTCTAAATAGGGGTAAACTAGCCCAGATCAGAAAGGGAGCAGGTAACAGCTCCCATGCTATTCAACCATGGGATCCCCTAATGAGTAGCTATTTGTATATCAAGTCTTAGCAAAAGAAGACCATCTAGTCTCTTTAGAGAAGTGGGAGTGGTTTCCAGGGATGGGTGTTTGTGTTGTTCTGGGAAGTCAGAGCTGTGTTCCAAAAGTAATGGTGTTATTGATTGTTTTATAATTCCCAGAACAAGAAATAGAAAGTGGAACTAAGGTTGTGTTCATGAAAGCAGGTGGATGCTGAATATGATGCAGTACAAAGTCAAAAATGAAACGGGGTCTAGCTTCAAAGAACTTACACTCTGTAGCAAGTGTCATACTCATATAGAGATGGATTCCTACCTGTGCATATTTAGAAAATCACAAATTAACATTATCTATGTTGTGTTGCATTTTTATTTATGTTTTTAAACCTTACCCTGGAGATGGGGAGGGGGAATTCAATGTAGACAGAGAGAGAGAGACAGAGACAGAGAGAAGTGAGGGAGAGAGAGAAGGAGGAAAATGGGTAGAGTGAGGGAGAGAGAAGGTAGGGAAAGAGAATGAGAGAGGTGGGGAAGTGAGGAACAGAGACGGTGGGGAGGAAGAGAAATTGAAAGGAGTGGAGGGAGAGAGAGAAATTGGTGGTGGGGACCAGCAAAGGGAGCAGGAAGGAGGTGGACACTTAAGCTGAACTTTGTTGGAAGAAAAAGGACTGAAAGACTGAGATGAGTGAGGAGTACATTCCAGCCAGAGGGAATGGTTTGTTTGGAGTTGGAAGATGGAATGCCGAGTTTAAAGTACAGCTAATAGCCCAGTTTGGCTGGAACATAGAGGGCAGGAAGGTGAGAAAAATGCAAGAAGTCAGGAAAGGTAACTTGGAGCCAGATTGTGGAAGATACTTTTAAAGAGTCACGTAGAGGACTTTGAATCTTATCCTGGAGTAGGGAACTGTTAAAATGGGCTCCATGAACTTGTTTGTTTAATATTCCAATAACTGAAGTTCAATAGAATTTGTTTCTATCATCATCTCATGTATTTTAGTTTATATATTTTAAAACCTGATTCTGAGAAGGGGTTTAAAGGATTCACCATGCTGTCAGATGGGTCCAGATACAAAAGAGGTCAGGATCTCTTGCTCTAGAACCAGGCAGGAACCGCTGAAGTTTTTTTGAGTGGAGAAATTTTGTGATCCGTCTTTTGCCTTAGGAAGATGTTGTGTAGGGGGTGGCTTGAAGAGGGAAGTGACTGGAAGCAGGGAGATCCATTTAGAGGTGGTTGAAAAAGTCCAGGTGAGAGATGATTAGGACCTGAACTGGGTTGTGACCTTGGCCTCCCCAGGGTGTTGTGTTAATTGAAGGAAGGAGAGGGGTACTAGAGATGCATAGGAGGTAGCTTCCCAAGCTAGCTTACAAAAAGCTAGGTCAGCCTATAAAACAGGTGGAATTAGTGCTCTTATTGACAATAGTTCAGACATATTATGGATTAAATGGGCTTTTGTGGATTAGCTTGGGGATTTAACCACTGTGAAAAAACTTGTTTCTGTGGGTAAATGTGTTTCATGTTCTGAGCCTCGGACCTAACAAATAAAGTTTTGGAAGACAATCCACATGTAAAGCAAGGAATTGTGTCTGGTGTGTGTGTGTGTGTGTGTGTCTGTGTGTCTGTGTGTGTGTATATGTGTGAGACTCTGCAGGTATCTATGTATATTTTACAGAAACCTGGGAGACCCTTTCTCCCAAGCCCTTCTCTGCTGTATTAATAAGATATTATAGATGTTCTGAGGGCATAGAGAGACAGGTTAGTACTGGATTTTGGGCTAGGAGTAGGAAGGAAGAAAAGAATCTCAGTATTAGGAAGATAGAGATATGGGAGGAGGGCAAAGACATTCTTGAGACTTCCTTGGGTTATACCATCCAGGATCATCAAGGAATAACAAAGAATCCCTGTATTTTTCATGCTTTGTGAAAATACTTATGCTAAGGATTTTTTAGATTGGAGAAGTAGGGATTCTTCTGGAAAGGTTTATAAAAAGTTTTTCTGTAAGCCTCAACTCAGAAAAGGGAGGGAAGATTGGGAAGCTCCTCAAGTTCTGAGCCTGGGATACAGTTAAGTGCCGAAGTAGTTCATTCACCTCTCCCTTCCTAGCCAGCACCCAGAACCTATTCACAGCTTCTTTTGCCTAAAACTATGGGCCAGGGACACCGTTAAGTCACTGAAATGGAGAATTTGACTCTGGAGCTAAGAGAGAAAAATAGAACAGATGAGAAAGAGTGTAAAAGTGAACCCACAGAGCTCTAAGGCCAAAGGTCATCTCTTCCACTAGAGATCATCCACCCTCTTTTACATAATGCCTCTTATGATTCCCCTTCTCCTTCCAGATATTAGTGCTTCCCTCCTAAAATTACCTTCCATTTAGTAATAGGGGACTAAACCTGTGATTCTCAAAGGAATCTCAAAGCTCAGGGTACTCCCAAGTAAGGAAGTTCCCTCTGCCAATGCAGATTGGTATCTTCTCTGCAATATGTAGCCTTAGAGAGTTGTCTAGAGCACTGAGAGGTTGAATGATTTCCCCAGGTTCCCCCACACCCCCTGGCCAGCTATCTATTATGACACACTGTCTCTTGCATTTATTTCATATACATATGTGTATGTTTGTCCACAAATACATGGCACATGTGTTTGTATAGATTTGTTGTTTGTTGTTTTTCAGTCATTTCAGTCATATCTGGCTCTTGTGACCCCATTTGGGATTATCTTAGCAAAAAATGCTGGAGTGGTTTGCTATTTCCTTCTCCAGCTCATTTTACAGATGGGGAAACTGAGGCAAAGAAGGTTAAGTAACTTGCCCAAGATCACATAGTTAGTTAAGTGTCTGAGGTCAGATTTGAACTCAAGTCTTCCTTGACTCCAATTCTCCTGCTCTATCCACTGAGCCACATGTATATATGTACCATATACCATATTGTATATATGATATACAATATACATGTGTGTACATACATATACACACACACACACATGCACACACAGAATATGTGTTGTATCCCATCCTAACAGCCTCCCCAGTGTCTAAATTCCTTGAGGGCAAATACGGTTTCTTTTTTGTCTTTGTATATTCCCTCTACGTAGAACAGCACCTGGCACTAGGAGCCATTCACTAAATGCTTATCAGTTGGTTAATTCATTGATCAGTTGACTGATTGATTGATTACCTCTAGATGGAACTATGTCACAGATCAGCCCCAGGCTCTCTGTAATCAGGAGCAGGGGAGAATCCCACTCTGTTCTAGACAGATTGGGCAGGAACTGGCAAGTAGAGAGGGGGGATACGCTTTCTTCCCTGCGGCTATGCTCATCGTGCCATTTGCTCCCCCAGATCCAAGAGAGTGAGCACATCAAGATCGAGAGCAATGAGAGTGGCAGCAAGCTCACCATCCTCGCCACCAGGCAGGAGCACTGCGGCTGCTACACGCTGTTGGCCGAGAACAAGCTGGGCATCAAGCAGGCTCAAGTTAATGTCACCGTTGTGGGTGAGTGGGCAGGGTCAAAAAACGATTGGCTATAAGGAGGTAAAGAAAGAAGGCTCCAGTAGAGCATTCCAGGGATGTTGGAAGTGGAGAAGCCCCAGCACTATCCATTGAGATGAGCAGACACTCGTAAAGTTGGCCTCTCTTTGCCTGGATATGCCTGTGTATGTGTGAATGTGTTTGCCTGAATGTACATTGAAGGTATTTGGGTGGGTTTGTAGGTGTCTCTATTCTGCTTGTGTACATGTGGCTTCTCCATCTGTGCTCCCTCCTAATGGGTATTCAGGTTCTGCAGGGGTTAATATAATCAGAACTCAAAGTAAGGACTAGGAGACAAATCTCCCAGCTCTCAGCCTATTAGAAGCCACTTTGTGGACAGGCAGGGAGTGTCCCCATGACAAGAAATTATTGAGCTGGAAAACTTGAAGCTCAGACATACTGAAAATAATGGAATCAGTTGGGGAAAGGAGGAAAAAAAAAATGTTTACTCCCATTCCTCACCCCACCATCCCTTACCAAAAAATAGCTGACTTCAGCTAATGGAACAAGTGATAGGAATAAGACAAATGGAGAGAAGAAGAAAGCAGAGAAAAAGAACAGGCTAGAGAGAAAGAAAAGAAGATGAATTGGGAATAAGAGAAAAAAGGCATGAAAAAGTGTAAAAATCATGAGACTCAGAACCACTAAGACCAAGTAGTTGATGGTGGCATTTATCTACCAATTGGAGAGTTGCTTAATTTTCTTTGCACTGTTTCTTTAAAAGCTAAAGGTATTGGGGTAAGGACTCTCAGTTTTTAAGAGGATGGTAAGAGGAGGAATTTGATTGGGGAAGGCTGGGTTAAGTAGAAAGTGCTGTGATTCAGGAGACTGAAAAGAAATTGAGGTAGGGAGAGGTAACCACGGAACTCATTTATGAGCAGCTACAAAAAAACATGACAGTTAATTCCAGCCCCAGAGCAGCCCCAGACTACTTGAACAAAGAGGACCATAAACCTTTAGTGAGATCGGGCCACTTTCTCTGTTCACCCACCCTCTCCATCACTCCCAAAGCAGAAGTCAGGGAGCCTCGGCATTCCCAAAGAATCCAAGTACTTCATATTAGCTACTAATTCATGTTTTCTCCCTCCCTCTTTCAGGAGCTGCCCCTTCTTTCTTATTTTCCCTCTGTTCTATCTCTAATCTGCTCTGTTCTCCCTCTCCTCTCCCTTCCTTCCCCTGTTCCTCTTTTTTCAATTCTCCTTTTATATTTTCACTCTCCTTCCATTCTTCCTCTTCTTCTCCTTCTTTTCTATATCTCCCATTCTTTCTACTTCTCTCTTCTCTCTTCCTCTTCATACCTTCTATTTTCTCATCTCTTATCCCACTTGCTGAAATTAGCTATTTTTGTGAGGGGTTAAGGGCTGAGGGTTTAGGAGTAAGTTCTCTTTTTCTTTCTCTGCCACTGATTCTCTCTTTTGCTTATAACATGCCTGGACTTCATTTTCCTCATCTGTAAAATGGTGAGACTGTTTACTTCTATGACACCATGACACCCCTCTCCCATCCCAACTCTCTTTTGAGAGCACTAGATATTAACTTCATTGGAATGAGGAGTAAGTAATGGCTTGTCTGCATTATGGGTGAGATTAAATTGGACCGTTCCTTCAGGTGCATAGAATAGGAGGGTATAAATGTGGAGCCCCACTGCCCCCTGCCCCCCCACCCAGGCAAGTAAGTGTCCATTCTCTTAAGCTCATGGTTCTATCTCCCTTCTGCTGTGCTGTTTTGGGGGTTGGCTGCTTCAACTGCTTTTTCCCGTGACATTCCCCCCACACCCACGCATATACTACCCTCCCCCACAGGCTTTACCACCGCCCCCATCAACCATCCTGCAGCCGTAGCCTTTTATGGTTTAGTTTCTTATTTTGTGAGGCCAGCTCTGACAGGGGCCATCGACATGGCGGCCGGCCAGCTGGCAAGAGCAGCATGTTAAATACCGTCCTTTCTAAATAGCTTCGGAGGGGAATGGAATGAAGGCAAATGGTGCTTTCTGTCTGCTTCCCCCTCACAGAGCTAAGAATAGAATGGTTCAGTGAAATGAGGACTCATGTTTATATACAGTAAAGTCTCATTCATTCATTCAGACCCCCCAATTCAGAATTATATACTGATAATTCCATTTGAATTGAGCTGAGATTTACCTTTCCATAAACATCAATGCATTCTCCATGAACAGAATTTGCTAAGAATGTGAACCACATAAACACCATTATAAAGGAGTCATGTAAACCTACTTGAGACAAACCTTTCAAACACTTTAGCAGCACCTATTTGCAAACTAGCAATGAGTGTCTTCATTACAGATGACCCTGTTGATTGATTAAACAATGTCCAAGTAGGACATCGACTTGGAAACACTTTGTTAACTTGGTTAACTTTGTATTATTTTTTCTATTCCAAAATATTAAAACTTTGTTCCTTTTTGTATAGTCTACAGCATGCTTTTTTTTCCTATTAAAGAAATAGATTGACCTTTCCCCCCAAAGCTCAGCCACTGATTAGTCACAGGGAAATGAATTTGCAACCCCAGTATCTCAAGGAGACCTTCCACTAAAGCAGAAAGCTTTTGGAAAACATTGGTTGAAGCAGTGTCTGTACCAGTAAAATCATGGCATTTCCCTATGAATCCTTAATTCATGCAAGTTCTTTTTTTAAAAAAGTTCAATTCAGAAACCTATGAAGATGTTCTTTGGGTATCAGAAATACCCCTTGACTCTTTCTTTACTACCTGAGGCAAAGTGCTAGCGTAGAGGGAGAAGAAATGCCCATAGGAAGTGACACAGGACAACCTAGGGTATGTATTGGTTACCTCACATGTCCATATTACATACAATCCAATTATAAAATGAGAAAACAATAACTCCTAGTTCCCAGAGTCGGGAGGAAACAAGGAGATAATTTTAAAAGCAATCTGCATACCTTAATGCTCTATATAAGTGCTTGATGTTGTTATATTCAGTGTGGAATAATCCTGGATTAGGACTAAAAGATTCTGCTCCTGAGAAAAGGAAGGCTGTATAGCCAGAGTGCTTGGATTAACTGTGTTCCTGTGAGTAAGAACATGTGAGAGAGAATTCCACAGAAGCTGCAGAGATGGGAACTAGTCTTCCTTTCCCTCTTCCATCACTCCCTGCTATCCTACCTCCCTCACTATATGATCTGCAACAATGCCAAAGGATGTACAAAGTCAGGTGCCTAGTGCTGTGTGCAAATGCCTTGGACATAGAAAGTTTGTGTGGGTATGCATGAGAAATTTGAAAAAGTATGGGAAAATCTGACTGCTTTGGGAATATTCCTTCTTAGGATTTTTATCTGTGCCTCCTTTTATTCCTTCATGGGGTCCTAGGTCTGCATTTTATGCATCATTGATAAAAACATGGACTCAACCCTCACTCAAGCGACTTCTAATCCAGGGTGGAGAAGTATAGCAAGGGTAACAATAATTCAGCACCTTCCTCATCATCTAACTGTTATGATCCTTAATCCTTTCCTTCTTAACCTGTACGATATCTCTTCCCACCCACCCACCCCCCCAAATAATCATGTTTTCATTTAGAATTTTAACTTATCCCATAATCTCCCTCTCAACTGCAAGACTCCTCCAGAGATCTATCTACTACATCCATCTCAGAGCCAAACCTAGTTTTTTCTCCCCCCGTGGCAGAAAGAAAAAAAATGGAACATAGTGCATGACATTAATATACAAGTTTCCCACCTAATTTATTCTTTTGGAAAAAGGGCTTATTTAACAGGTCTTTTTCTCCTCCTCTTAAATGTTTTCTAACTTATATTCTTGAGTAGACCCAAAACTTAGAATATCACTATTGCTTAGCAACTAGCCACTTTTGTAATTTGTTTGTAATTCACTAGAATACCAAAAAAATCACAGTTAAAACTAGAAATTATTCTAAAATACTCTCTAGGGAATGTTCATTTTATTTACATTTTAATTTATATCTTCTGTTTTTATATCACTTTTCATTCTCACATATATCCCTTCCCCCAGAGAACCATCCCTTGTAAGAAGATGGGGAAAAGGAAAGGGGAAAGTCAGGGGAAAGGCAATTAGAACTAACCAATACATCAACCAAATATGATTGTACGTACAGTTTTCCACATACATAGTACCCTCCTTCAGCAAAGAAGGGAATAGGGTCATATATTTCAAGCTGAAAAGGATCTTAAGGACCATCTAGTCTAACTCGAATTTCCCCCCTCTTCCCAACACACATACATAGATTTTTCAGATGAGGAAACTGAGGCCCAGGGATATTAAGGGATATGCCCAAGGTCATGCAGGTAAGATTTGAACCCAGGTACCCTAACCTCAGATATTCCACTATAATAAAGAGGTGCATTTTATCCACCCCTGTTTAGAGTCAAGAATGATCCATGTTGAAAAGAGTATTTTAAACAGAAAATTTAGAAATGTGGTAATGAATTCTTAGCTCAGATGACACTGACCCACACAGACCACTACCAATATCTTGCAAACCTGGTTAAAGTTTAAAGCCCCAGCAAAATTTTACTGGTCTCTTCCATCCCATTTTTATGTCACGATATATTTCCAATCCCTATTTTTCATAGCTGTGGGCTTTCCTGATTTCTCCATTAGAAAGTCTTTTTTTTCCCTATAAATACACCGTGGCCCACAGTTGGCCTTCTTTGCCACTAGATGGGGTGCCTTGCATTGGTTAGGTGAAAAGCTAATTGAGCTTAGCAGTAAATTCCATGCCTTAAGATTTTTCAAATGGTCTATTGTATTTATTAAGAGAAATCCATCCTTGGATAAGCGGGCATTTCTGTATTTGATCAGAATTCAGCAGGATTAACTCAGTTAGTCAAGACCAAGAGTCTTGACCCCTGAGAATGGTAAATACTGCCTTATCTTCCAAAACTCTAGAAGAGTTAGTGACATTTTGTCAAGGTTTGTTCATAAATATTTTTTTAATTTTTTCCAATTTATTTCACTTCCATAAGTTTTAAATTTTCTCCCCCTCCCTTCTCCCTCCTTCCTCAAGACAGCATGCAATCTGATATGGACCCTATACATACATTCCTATTAAACACATTTTCAAATTAAACATATTTCATAGAGGAATTATAATGAATGGGAGAAACCAATGCTCATAAATATTTCTTATCTAATTTGTACCCACCATGAGAGCCAAGGATAGGTGGGGCTGATCTTTCCATTGTACAGAAGTGGGAACCTGAGCCCAGAGAGGTAAAGATGCTTGTTAAGGTCACATCACAAATCAGGGGGAAAGCTAGGGTCTGAACTTAAGCTATTCTGAGAAATGTGTTTATGACTTAGACTTAGCACAAGAAATCATGGCTTGTGAGCTATCAGACTGTTACACACACACACACACACACACACACGTGACCCTTTGAACAAGCAGATGTATGGTCCATTTTGACTGGGGGGGGGAGGGGAGGGTGTACAATCATTTGTTATTACGTCTATGTGTCAGGCTTCATTCCGAAATTACAAATCCTGAATGACAGGATCACAGAATTTTGGAGTAGGGAGAGAGTTCAACAGCCACCTCGTCCAATTGCTACCTGCAAAGAATCCCCCAGTTCCACGTATTTGAAGAACCCACCACCTCCCAAGACAACCTCGTTCCATTTCTGGTTGGCTCTGATGGTTAGAAAGTGTTTCCTCTTTGCGGTTTCTACCTATTGCCTTCCCGTTTGTTAAAGTGATTGAAGTAAACTCTTCCTGAAATTCTTAGGGTGTTTTGGTTTGTCCTTTGTTTACTTGTATCCAGATAAGCCAGACCCCCCAGCAGGCACACCCTGTGCCTCCGATATTCGGAGCTCATCACTAACCCTGTCATGGTATGGTTCTTCATATGACGGGGGCAGCGCTGTGCTATCCTACAGTGTGGAGATCTGGGACTCAACAGACAAGGAGTGGAAAGAACTGACCACATGCCGCAGCACCTCCTTTAGCGTCCAGAACTTGCTGCCAGATCGAGAGTACAAGTTTCGTGTGCGGGCTATCAATGTCTATGGAACCAGTGAACCTAGTCAAGAGTCGGAGCTCACCACGGTGGGAGAAAAACCTGAAGGTGAGTCTCATTCATTGTCATCATGTTCACTTTTGGATGGTATGCCCTCACTGTGTAGATCTGGGAACACAGGAAAAAGAGATGCCATGGTGAGACACTCATAGATCTGGAGCTGTGACTGCTGTCATTTCATAATATAATTTGCATATCTACTGCTAAATAAAAATGTTAGTGACATTTTTCTTACATCATTATATCCCTTTCTATTCCCTGACCAAGCCAGCCATCCCTTGTAACAAAGAATATAAAAGAAAATAAGAACAATTTCCAAAAAACCAACCCAATAAACCCCCAACCCATCCGACTAAGTCTAACAGTTTTGACAACATTCCCTACTCATAGTTCTGGCATCTCTGTAAACAAAAGAGAGAGGTACATTTTCTCAACTCTGCTCTTGGGCCAAGCTTGGTCATTATGATCACAAAGCATGTAATGTTGTCTTCTCTTCATTTACATTGTGCTCGTGATTGTGTATATTAGTATCCTTCTGTTTACTTTGTTATGTGTCCATTCACAGAAGCTTTTCCATGCTTCTCTGAATTTCTCATTGTCATCATTTCTTACAACCTAGTAATTTTCCATTATGTTCATGTAACATCATTTGTTTAGCCAGTCCCCATTTGTTGTATATCTGTGCTGTTCCCTAGTGTTTAGCTAACAGATTCTACTTTTAAAAGGCATTTATCGAGCCTGTAATTTCAGTACACTGCCACCAGATTTGGTCATGCCCATGTCACAGGGGACAAACTCCAAGATGCACACTTTGCCAGAGTTGTATGAGGCTCTTGACTTATCCATCCCTTCTCCCAAATTTATAGCCAAGAATGTCCCAGATTATATTTTAAAATTATAACTAGCTCTTCAATGAGACAGCTGATCTTATTCTCAAATTATAGAACTGACTTTGTATGTCCATTGTTGAACTAAAAATTTCCTTGATGTGCCTTGTGCTTGAAAATTCTCATTAAATACCTCTCAAGTTAAAAAAAAAAAAAGACAGTTAACCTTAATCTGCTGCTTAGAAGATAATAGTGCACATCTAGTTTAATTTAGAGATTGATGACTAAATTGAAATTGTCAGTAAATCAAATGATTTTAGTTACTGTTTGATACAAGTATCACCAGCTCTTACTTTTTCCTCTATAAGTTTAAACCAGAATTCTTCATTTGTCATCAAACATCAAACAACCTTTCCTTCGATTTGACTTTTGGGCTACTTTAGATATCCAGTGATATAGAAACCTTCCTTCCTTGAATTTCTTCCTTTCCTTTTATTTGTATCTTAGCCACAGGAAGTCTAGTAAACTTGCTCTAAATTTCCCTCACACTACAGTGAGCACCTAAAGTCTTTACTAACTTCTTCCAAGACCGCAATAAAAGGTCTTCAAGGACATACCAGGTCTATGGAGGGACAATTTTGGTATAGGGGATACTGGTTTTTCCAAATCTCCAATCTGGAGGAGATATTTTACCAGATTGTCCTCAGTCTTAACTACTCTTCACTGTTCATTTTTTTCCTTGGAGTGAGGTAGAATTTTATGTGCATATGATGCCTATTTACTTCTCCAGCAGCCTGAAATGCAGACTGATTTATTGAAAGGAGCAAATCCCTTGCTCAGAGCAGAACTTGGTAAACAAAATTTTATTTTAAAAGTATTTTATAGCTAAGATTGAACAAGTTTGACAACAGAAGAAATAGTGTTCCTTCTCTAGGAGAGGTTCTAACTGAAACCACTGGGGGTAGTAAAAGCAATGTCTTTATTAGCCTAGTTCCCTGGCCTTCAGGGTCAGTTTGCTGCCCTAGGAAAGAGTCTTTCTAAAACCCTTTAAAGACCTTAGTTTGGGCTTTAAGGTTTAAAAAGTGCTTTAGGTTGTTTCTCATTTAGCCTCATATCAATCCTATGAAGTAGGTACAATTAATGATCTCCATTGTACAGATTAGGACAGTGAGGCTCAGAGAAATTGAGTGACCTGCCCAAAGTCACACAGCCAAGTCTGAGATGAGATTTGAACTCAAATCTTCCACATCAGGTCGCTTTTTCTTAATGTCTTTTATAGCAATCTCTTCTTTCCTCTCTTGCCAGCACCATAGTTTATGGCCATTGTATCAAATTCTAATAGAAACAGGGACTACTAACTTTGCATAAGGATAGCCTGAGGGCCACATATTGACTTAGAAAACCACATAGTAACATTATCTGTGTCTTATTGTATTTGTATATTTCTCAGTTACATTTTAATCTGGTTCAGGCAATGCTTTGTAGTGTTGTGTGCTGAGCTGGTTTAGAGGCTTCTCCCCTCATACCTGGATTATCACGACAGTCTCCTAAACTCCCCTCCTCTAACCTGTCTCTCTCCTTCCACACTCCACTGCCCAGGTTATCTGACCAGAGCATAAATCCACTAAATCATGGGAGTATAATGCTCCAGATATCTTCAGTGGCTCCACCTTGAATAGACTTAATCTTTATTGTTGTGGACCCCTTCAACTGTCTGGTGAACCCCATGGATGCCTTCTCTGAATAGTGTTTTTAAATACATACAGTATAATCTGTGGGATTATAAAGGAAAGTAGTTATGTTGAAATTTAGCTATCAAAACCTAGTTTAAGAATCCCAGACCTAGTGCATAAAGTTAAAACTCTTTAGTTTGGCATTCAAGGCTTTTCATGATCTTATTTCCTGATACACATTTCTAGGACCTCTGACCTGTAGGTGCAGGTGTGGATGAGGAATTCTAATACCAATGGCCTCGATATTTCTCTTATCAGAAAGTTGTTTATCCAGACAGTGTCTGCTTTTTACTGGGAACTGCAACATAAAGAAGACCATATGTTCCCAAAGCAAGAATGTTATAATCAGGGGTTACATTCCTGACCAAGGATTCAGCAGCAAATACATCACAGATAGGATCAACAGCATGTCATAAAGGCACAGGCACCATGACGAGGAGCTTTTATAATAGTTTAAATTAGTAGAATTATGCTCTGAGGCCCATAAAATGGGCCCTTAAATGTTCTTTATTCTTGACCCCAGTGTACTATAAATTAAATATATGGCACATAAAAAAAAATATGTTCCTACCGGGGCATAAATTTGATCTAAAACTGTGATGCTATCTATAATAAATATTAATTTAGCATTTAATTAACAATTATTGCTTGCCTTGGAAGCTAGAAGGTCTTTTGGAGGGGATGACTCTTAGGGCCCACACCCCTTTCAACAGTTGTCCAGAGATGACTGAATGAATGATGTTTTCTTCTTGATCACTTTCTTGGTGGAAAACAGTCTTTATAAGTCATACGGTGGATGGAGGAAGTGGAGGTGGGGAAAGAATTCTGAACTTAGACTTATACTACTTAATATGTGTGTGACCTTGGACAAGACTCCCCTCCCCCACCTCCCTGGGTCTTGGTTTTCTCCTCCTTAAAAAGAAAGGATTGAACTAGATGACCTTTTTCCTGGCTACCCTCTGTGCCTGGACTCTCCCTCCTCACCTCCACCTCCTAGCTTCCCAACTTAAATTCTGCCTTCTTCAAGAGGCTTTGTGATCTCTCCTCCCATTCCCCAAGTGTCTTCTATAAGATTTCAACTTCCATTTACATTGTATGTATGTACCTTATATGTACCTAGTTGCTTACTTGTTTTCTACCCCATTAGAATGTGATCAAGAACTGGGCTTTTGCCTTCCTTTGTTATCTGCAGTTCTTAGCATAGTGCCTGGCACATAGTAAATAACGAATGATGATCGATTGACCTCTGAGATGTCATCTGGAATCCTAAATCTGCAACATCAAACTAGGAATCCCTCCTTTTCAAAATAGCTATTGGAGGATCTAAACAAACAAATGTATCATCAAGAGCTTTGGAGAAAGAGAGTCTTTGTAATGAACTTAAAAGATGTTAGAACTGGAGGAAAGTTAGAGGTCATCCAGTCCAAGCCTTTCATTTAAGAGATGGAGAAATCTAGGCCAGACTTAAAGAATCTGGGACACAGAAAAGTGAGGTGACTTGTAGTTTAATGCTTAGCATGATACATGGCACTTAATAAAGGCTCATTCATTGACCAGTTGATCTTGGATTCCATCACAGGTTTTCTAGGCTCTTCCCTCATCTCAGAGCTGCGTTGAAGGGGAGGAGAAATCCCCAAAAGGGAATCAGTAATGACAATCGATGTTTTTATCTGGGGGATTGGGGCTAAACCTGTGACTTTAGGAAACTCCCTGTACCCATGGAGGTCAGTATCTTCTCTGTAACTTGGAGTCTCAGATAGTTTCCTGAATCACTGAAAGGTTAAGAGAATTGCCCAGGATCATGGAACTAATATGCACAACATCACATTGCCTACTGACATTTACATAAGTATCTTTCAAAACACTTGTTATTTAGTTATTTTTCAGTTGTGTCCAAATATTTATCGGCAGAGACAGTGGAGCTGTTTGTCTACCATTTCCTTCTCATTTTACAGATAAGGAAAGTAAGGCAAAAAGTAAGGCAAAATTAAGTGACTTGTTCAGGGTCACACAGCTGTTAAGTGTTTGAGGCCAGATTTGATCTCATGAAAATGAGTCTTCCTGACTCTAGGCCTGGCACTCTATCCACTGTGCCACCTACCTGCCCCAAATATCTGTACTTGCCTGACATTAATGATCCCAAGTCTTAATTTGATTATATGTGAAAAGAGGGGGGATGTTCCTTTTTGGTAGTGGTGGGTCTGCAGTGCTTGTGGGCTGATCAGGTGCATAAAAGGTTCAGTTGATTTTTTTTCCTTAACCCCAGAACTTGGAGTGGTCTCCTCTTCCTCAGTCCTACTGCCTTCTCCAGGTGATTGTCAGAATGAGCAGCGGCAGGGAGAGCTGCAGAAATAACCCAATGAGCTCATAAAAGCAGTGAGACTTTTTTTAAAGACTGATAACTTGATAATTTTGTGAGCATGAGATAAAAAACAGGAAGCATGCCACTTCCTGAGCAAGGAAGACATTCCCTGGAGGCCTAGGGAGGAGTCTGTTCTGATGTGTCTGTTCCTGGAGGAAGGAGCTAAATGCTAACTGCTAGTAGAGAATATTTGCTGAGGCAGGGGGAGAAGATGAGCAGGCTTTAAAACAAGGCTTCCTAGGTATTCCTATGACCAGGAAGCAGGGTTGTTGTTTAGTCATTTTTGACTCTTTGTGACCATCTTTTAGGCTTTTCTTGGCAAAGATACTGGAGAAGTTTGCCATTTCCTTCTCCAGTTCATTTTACAGATGAGGAAACTGAAACAAACAGGGTTGTGACTTGCTCAGGGTTCCATAGCTAGGAAGTGTCTGAGTTCAAATTCAAACTCATGTCCTCCTGACTCTAGAGTCAGCACTCTATCTCTGCACCACCTCACTGTCCCTATGAAGAAGTACATAAGTCCAATTTTAGTAGTTTATAGAAATGAGATTTTTCAGTTGGAAGAATTAGGGGGGAAGGGGAAAGAGGGTATTCATGAAGGACTTAATCTATTTAAAGGACTTAATCTATTCAATTCATCACACTTTGGTAAAGCACCTACTGTGTACAAGAAATTGGACAACAATCCCTACTCTCAAGGAGCTTGCATTCTTATAGAGGGGACATGCTTGTATACAAATAAGCATAATATGAGGAAAATTAAGGAGGGAGAGAGCCCTAACTGTTCCCTGATAGAGGCTTAGGAAAAGTTCATATTAAAAGTGGTGGCTGAGCAGAGCCATGAAAGGAGATACAGTTTCTGAGAGGGAGTGTATAGGAAATGGAGGGTAGAGCACAGATCCAGTCTCAAAAGAAAATGGTTTTGTGAAAGGGGAATAGTATGAAATATGTCTGGAAAGTTAGTTCTAAGCATGGTAGCAGAGGATCATAAGCACTAAACTGGTTTGTGTTTTATGCTACAGGAAATAGGAATTCCTTCAAAGAGCAAGGAAGTGATTTGTGTCTTAAGATGATTACTGTGTAGTGGTAAGGGCCCAACTGAGATTAGTTAGTATGAATTTATAGTGAATCTAGTTGGCATGATTGTGTGACTTCCTGGGTTGAGAACTAGTGAGGAATGAATGATAGAGGACATAGAAGGGAAGGTAGTGAACAATGGAAGACAGTGTACATTTGGAATGGTTCACTATAGTGCCAAGACTGAAGAAAGGAAATTAAGAGTAGAGCCAAAATGGGAGAATAGGGAGGGATGAAGAGTCTGAAGGTTACAGTGAGGACAAGGAATAGGTTTGAGAGGAATGGGATAGAGAGAAAGAGATAGAAGAAAAGCACATTAGGATGAGAACAGGGAATTTCAAATTTAAAGATCATGGATGTGGCACAGTTATGTATTTTAATAAGATTTAGGAGACAATCACCCCTTTAGGTAGTCGAGATGGGTTAGGTCTTTAGGCAAAAGGATTTGAGAAGATAGCTGAAGTAGGAGTCTAGAGTATTTATTTTGAAGGAACATTAGCATGTATCTCAAAGTGCCTAAGAATGAGGGTAAGTGTTGAAAGATAAAATAACATTGAATCTATCACTGAACTCTGCCAAAAAAAAATAACTATGGTAAGTTGGTATATTACTGTGACAAGGATTGATCAGGGTAATATAGATGGATACAATGAACCTCAAAAGAGGAAAGATGGCTGCTGAGTGATAGTGGGAAAGAGAGGGTCTGGAATTGACAGTAGGGAGCAAAGAGTATACCAACTTCTCCATCTGGCCCATTGTGTAGAGGGTAGATGGTGGGTGATTAAGAGGTATATCAACAAGCTTGAAAGAGATGTTCAAGGTCATTCCTCAAAGAGAGCCAGGTTTTCCTTTGTACAAGAAGAGTAAAGGAGTTTGAAAAGAAATGGTCAGGGATGAAGGAGAATTTGCTAACAATGAGACAGGTGAAGAAGAGTGTTACCCAGATGAAATTTGAACGTCGAGGGCATTGTCACAGGGTAGGTACTATGTTTATGTGCCTGCAAAGTGATGTAAAGGAAATAATACTGAGTGAGGATTCGAGAAAGAACATGGGTCAAAACCCATTTACTTGTATTACCTCTTGGCTTCAGTTCCCTCATCTGTAAAGTGGAATAATACCTGCAATACCAGCATGAAAAGGTTGTTGTTGGCTTGGAGTAGTGGATAGAGAACTGGCTTTTGGAGTTAGGAAAAACAAATTTCAAATCCTGTTAACCTCTCTTTACCTCATTTTCGTCATCTATATAATGAAGAAGTTGAACTCAGTGGCTTCTAATATCTCTTTCAGTTCTAACTCTATAGTGCTAAGAATAAATTAATTAATGTATATAAAGTGTTTCATAAACCTCAATTGCTATATATAACTATAATCTACTATCACTAATTACATTTGATGAAAGTACAGGTAGACTGGCCCATTAGCTAAAGAGAAGTTAGAAAGACTTTTTGCATCTCTACACTCTCACTTATTAGAAAAATGAAGAGTTGTTAAGATGGAACAAATCATCCAGGAACCCCCAGGAAAACAAACCAAAGAGAAAAAAATTCTAAGAAGGTAATTGTTCAGTCATTTCAGTTGCATCCCACTCTTTGTGACCTTATTTGAGGCTTTTTCAGTAAATGTGATGGAGTGGTTTCCTATTTCCTTCTCCAGCTCATTTTGCAGGTGAGGAAACTGAGGCAAACAGGGTTAAGTGATTTGCCCAGCATCACACAGTTAGTGGGTTAGAAAAGTCTGTTTAAAGTAGGTTAGTTAGTTAGTTTGATCAGTCTGATGGGAGCAAGCTTGACTTCCCTTATTTCCCAAAACTACACCCTGCCTTTCCCTTGCTGTTAAGATTCCAAGGGAAGTGTGGAAATCTCCTGGAATTCAGAGGAGAGGAACAAGGCCACTCAAGGCTTTCCAAACAGGAAAACCTCTCTCCCAACCCCCAAGCCTAGCTGTATTATTTATTGAGTAGATAGGAAGGGGAAGAGAAGGATGCTTGCAGACTCTAAGCTTCAGTGACAGAGAGGAGAGGTAGAGAAAGAACGAAAAATTTTCCCAGTCTTCTGTTAGATACAGGCCATGCTAGGTAATTTCTGTTGAAAAAAGGAAATACAGTTTCCATCAAGGAACCAAAATGAATGTAATGCAAATATTGAGGCTGGTCGGTAGAGAGTTTGTTTTGCCTGGAATATGATGAATTTCATGCCCCACCTCCAGAATAAGATCATTAATTTAGCACTGAAAAGAACTTTACATGCCATCTAGTACAGTCCCTTCATTTTACAGAGGAGGAAACTGAAACCCAGAGAGAAGCTGATAGAGGTTAAATCAGTGTTTGAGGCAGGATCTGAACTCCAATCTTTCTGACTACAAAGTCCAACCCTCTTATCCATTGCACCACCTAGAGGCTGATTGTTTTTTTAATAATATTTTATTTTTCCCCAATTACATGCAAAGAAAATTTTTAACATTTTACCTGCTAATTCATAAAGACATCTGAGGGACTCTTTTATAATAACCTTGTAGCTGAGATGGAGAAACAGAGACTGAATGATAGCACAGTTAGGCAGATCTAGAACTAGTTGAGTGACTGAATTCAAGGTCACATAATAACTGGTAGAATTAACATTCCAAACCAGCCTCCTTTATTCTAAATCCAGATACCTTGGTTTTTTGCAAATAATGTGTCCTATTTAATCCTCATTCCTTTAAGTCTAGGAATCCATAATCTTCATGCTAACTCTAAGTTGGTATAACACTTTTCCCTAAATATAATTCTGGTCTCATACCTAACTCATCTCATCATAACATATTATGTTATGATCCCATTAGGAACATAAGTCTAAAACTGGCACCAATTCTTAAAATGCCTACTAGTAAGAAAATACTCCTAATTGAAGTGTTACCCCTAAACTTAAGCTGACTTTATCTATAACTCTAGTATGACTTGCACTCTAGGTCAGCCTTATTAATATTCCAGGAAAGTATTTGTGTAGTACTTTGTTAAGGATCATACTTTTCTACTATCTTCCCCTTATTATTTTATCCCCTTGTGTTAAACAGATTATTGAGTAAGAAGAGTTATTTATGATTACAGCCATTTGTCCTTATTAAATTTAATCTTATTAAATTCAGTCCATTCTTTTAGCCTGTCATGGGTCTTTTCAAATCTTGCATCTATTATCTAATATATCCATTATCTCTATGGACTCTGTGTCTTGGGCATCCTTGATAAACCTACCTTCTGTGCTTTCATCTAAGTCATTGATTAAAAAAAAAATGTTAAATAGAACAGAACCATGGACAGATCTCCAGGATATTCCACTAAAGCGTTTCTTCCAACTTCATATATATCTACTAATCACTATTCTTTGAGTTCAGTCATTCTGTTCTAAATCTGCCTAACTGTGCTATGATTCAGTCTGCATCTCACCACAAGACTATTATAAAAGACTTTCTCATATATCTTTAAAAATCAGCAGCTAGGTAGCATAATGGGTAAGGGTGTTATAATAATTATATATTTGTAGTCAGTAAGAACTGAGTTCAAACTCTGCCTCAGACACTAATTTTAAATTCTCTCCTTCAGCTTCTTCATCTGTAAAATGGGAGTGATAAATGATAATACTAATTACAGGGCCTACTTCATAGGGCTCAAAGGATCAAATGAGAGCACATAGATAGGTAGAAAGATAGGTAGATTGATAGAAAAATAGATGCATAGTATTTCACGAACCTTAAAGCACTATATAAATGGTAGTTTTTATTATTATTCATATATCTTGTGTTGTTGAGTCATTTCAGTCATGTCTGGCTGTCTGTGAACCCATCTGGGGTTTTCTTGGCAAAGTCACTGAAGAGGTTTGCCATTTCCTTCTCCAGCTTTCATTTTACAGATGAGGAAACTGAGGCAAATGGAGTTGTGACTTGCCCATGGTCGTATTTCTAACAAGTCCCTGAAACCTGATTTTAACTCAAGAAGATGAATCTTCCTGACTCCAGGCCCAGCACTCTATCCGCCGCACCATCTAGCTGCTCATCTAGATAGATCTATTTTCTATACATCTATATGGGCAGCTAGGGCAAGCAGTGGATAGAGAGAACCTGGAGTCAATAAGACCCAAGTTCCAATCCAGTCTCAGATGCTTACTAGCTGTGTGACCCTGGACAAGTCATTTAACTCTGTTTACCTCAGTTTCCTCATCTGTAAAATGAGAGTTGGAGAAGGAAATGGCAAACCTCTTCAGTGTCTTTGCCAAGAAAACCCCAAAATGGGGTCACAGAGATGGAAATGACTGAACAGCAATAACGATAGACATGTCTATATATTTTTTTTATCATCTATATGTTTGTTTCTCTCGTTACTACTGCATTTATCTCCCTTACAGTTTAGTAATACTGTCATAAAAGAAAGTGGAGTTAGCCTAGCATAACCTATCTTCATTTAATCCATTCTGTCTCTTAATAATCATAGTTTTCCTTTCTTAATAGCAGTCATAAACTATCCCTTTAATAAGATGTATCAGACTATTGGCAAAAATAAATCTCAAGTTTACCATATAATTTCAAGAATCTGCTTTTATTCCCTTTCTGAATATTTGTACTTTTGCCTGTGACTGTCCTCATCAGATGGCTCCCTTTTATCCACAGTTCCCCAAAGATCACTTATGATGACTCAGCAATCAAATCCCCAAGTTTTATTTTTGGTATCCTGAAATACAGTTCATCTAGGTTGGATGACTTGAACTTGCTAATTATAGCAAGGTATTATCTTAATATCTCCCAACTTCTCTTGGATTTCCATTCTCTTGTTAGCCATATTTGTTCTACACTTTCTAGTCTGAAGATAACTCTTCTTGGTGGAGAAAAGAAAGCAAATTAAAATTTTATTAGTTCTGCCCTCATTCTGTCATTCATTATCATAATCTCATCTATGCCAACCACAGTCCCATAACTCTTTGGATCTTTTTCTGATCTCTAACATCATTTCACATCTCTTGCCAAACTCACTTTGTTCTGGGATTTCTTGTTCTTGGCATTCTTGCAGAACCATGCCCATTTTTAACCATCTCTAGATGTTATCTTTTTAAAAGTTAATGTCTTTCCCCTCACTTTCTCTTGTTCCACACCTTAAGGCCATTTCCCCACTGGCACCACAAAGTAAAGGAGAGGAGAGGAGGAAAGGTAATTCTTACTTGGCTCTGGGTTCATGGTCAGAGATTTGTGCCTGGTAAAGCTGAGTCATGGTCTCCTGTGCTTCCACCACTTTTTTTGGATGTTCACCATGAAGTGAACTGTATCTGACTCTTATCTCTCTTGCTTTTCCCCCCAACAGAACCTAAGGATGAAGTGGAACTGTCAGATGATGGTATGGAATGCCCCATCATTCTCTCAGAAATTGAGTTGGGGTACAAGCCAGGGTTAATTATACTGGTATGGGGGATGTAAATCTTGGGCAGAGGGGAAAGCAGATTCTGACTGAACCTAACCCTGATCCCCTGTTTGTAGATGAGAAGGAGCCAGAGGTAGACTACCGGGAAGTGGCACTCAACACCGAACAGAAAGTTGCTGATTTCTATGACATCGAGGAGAGATTAGGATCGTAAGTGGCTTGGGAGCCCACTCTCCAGCTTAGTGGTGGTGGCTTTGGGTGGCAGCGGGAGAGGAGGCTGATTCTCAGGGAACGTCACCTGTTTAAACCTAGGGTGTCCCTTTCACAAATTCCCACTTATTTTACTCTCCATCTTTGAGAACAACTGGACCTCATCATTTCCACCAAGAAGGCATTTCAAATGCACTGCCTGAATTAGCAGCTGCTAAGATTTATAAAAGTATTTCCTGTTAATGATAGAATTCCCCATCACCCCCATACAACCCCAACTGCAGAAGGGAAGAGTAGCTTAATGGTTAGAGCATGGGCCTCAAAGTCAGAGAAAGTCCTGCTTTATGCAAGCTGACTGTGTCATTCTCTTATTCTGTTAGGGTCCTGAGGCAACTTCTTAAAAAAAAAATCTAAGTCACACAGATCTGCTTTGCTAGAGGAATTTTTCTCACTAGGAGCTTCTTATACTGATGAAATCACAAGTCTGATTTAAAAAAAAAGATTTAAAAAATTATCCCTAGAAGTCAGGGAAGCCAGAAGTACACCCCACTCTCCCTTGGATCTGATGAATCTAAGTTCATCATTTCTGTTGAAATATAGGGCTCATTCATTACACTCTTTAATGGGAATGAAATTAGCATTAGCACTGTCTCATGGAAGAGGGAGAGTCAATGGAGGAAGGTGATCTCCATCCCTAAGATCTACCCTAGTTTTTAATCCATCACCAGTCACCCTGAAGGTTTTACCTTAAATAAATAAGGGAGAGAGAAGAGTCTAATGCAGGACTTCTTCAACTAGGGTACAATAGCTGTATTTTGATATATTTGGGCTTCTTTGTAAGCTTACATGTTTTACTCATTTAAAAAACATTATTCTGAGAAAGATTGATGAAGTGGTCCATAACATAAAAAAGGCTAAGAACTCCTGGCCTGATAAAAGAAAAGGAGTCTCTACCCTTGGGGAGTGTGCTCCCAATCTAATGGGAGAAATACCATAGGGAAGGAGACATGGGATATAGTTGGATGAATTTGCAAAAGTTCAAGTGGATGCAAAGGAGGTTTACTAACTCTTGTCTATATCTCATGGGTATGATGGCTAAACGACCCTTTCTCACCTCACCCCAATCTCTCTTTTCCCTTTACAGTGGGAAATTTGGACAGGTCTTTCGACTTGTTGAAAAGAAAACTGGAAAAATTTGGGCAGGGAAATTCTTCAAGGCATATTCAGCAAAAGATAAAGAGAATATCCGGCAGGAAATCGATATCATGAACTGTCTACACCACCCCAAGCTTGTGCAATGTGTTGATGCCTTTGAGGAGAAAGCCAACATCGTCATGGTCTTGGAAATGTGAGTGCTTCCCACTCATACACTGCTTCCTAAAACCCTCTCCCCAAGGTAACACAGCATCCAAAGCCATAAGTCACTTCTACCTGTCCTCCTCATCTCCCACCACCACTCTCACAATTTAAAAACCAAAGAACTTGGTACCACTGATTACATTGGCTGCCCTTGATTAGGGAGAATTCAACAGTAGGTAACTACAAACCAAAGTGGGAGAGAAGTGGGAGAGTTGGAGACTGGGGGAGGGGGAAGAAGGAGAAAGGAGGGAAAGAAATTGAATCTTTTCCTTTCCAAAGCTTTATTTAAGGCATGAGAACCCATTCTGGGGTGTCCAGGACTCAAATTTTGGGTCTCTGTGACCCAAGGCAGAATTCTTCACCTCTCTGTAGTCCCATCTATCCTTTTTCCCTTAACCTCTCCTAATTCATCAAAGATTTTCAGCTCTCTCTGTTGAGTTAGGTAGAATCTACAAAAGAATGGGGGATTAGACTGGTTGACTTCTTCAGTGTCTTTTTGAGCCAGAAGATTTTTGTGAGTTTGGGGAGAGCCAATTATTTTGTCACTTTATTTCAACCCTGAACTTCGCCCCTGCAATCTGTGCTGATGGCAATGGATCAGTCAGATGCTCTCATCCTCTCTAAAGCACTGATGCTGAGCTCTTGAGTTTTCAACAGTGGGTAAAGGCTAAGATACAGCATTTTCCTCAGGAAAGTGAAGCAGGTGGATGTCCAGGAGCCTGAGAGAGGACAGTTTGGAGAGACTTGCCCATCCTGCATCATCTCCCTACCCTGGTTCAAGCCCTAAACTCTCTACTACCATTTGCTTTACTGCTTTGTTTCTCCTACCCTCAGTGCTAAGGGTATTTCTTAAACTATTTCCTGTTGGAGAAAAAGTTCTTCCACACCAAATCCATACTTAAGGATAGTGTGAGCAACATTGTGGAAACAACATTGCATTAGGAATCTGGAGACCTGAGTTCTAATCTTGACTTAATCTCAGCTTTCTCCCATGTATAGAAAGGGAAACAATAAAATAGGGCACTTTTGAATGAGAAGATATCTAGGGTCCCTAGCAACTCTTGGCATTTTATGACCCTATTGAGCCATGTCAGATAAAGAAAAAATCCTCAGTTACTTTGAAGAAGTCCCCAACTTCAAGCTCAATTCCTGCCTCCTTCCTCCACATGGCTACCACCACAGTCATTATGCCCTTGGCACCTAATCCAGTAATGGAATATTTATGTCAGTATTTGTATAAATTTTCAAGTGGAGATACAAGGGAAGGGGATGGGAGCAGGAGGGGTTTGGGCAGAAGAGGGCAGCAGGGCTGATGCATTGAATTCCATACTTAGCTTGGAATTAGGAATTGGCAAGCTGAATGGAAAACACAGGGAGAAAATGTATAAAGTTTTCAGCTGGACTGACTTTCACCCATCATCCCCCTCCCTCTTGAACAGAAGAAAAGTCTTAAATACAGTGAGACTACAAAGTCTTAGTTTGAGGCAGAGGTGAGAATGGAGAACTTGACTTTTAACAAAGACTGAATCAGAATGCCTCTTTCTAAATCTGTAAAACGATGTATCAGCTCTTTCTATCTAAATGCCCTTTATGTATTGTCCTCCTCCTCCATTAAAATGTTACCTCCTTAAGAGCAGTTAGTTAGGGAAAGGGGGAAGCAGTGACTTGCTAATATACAGCATTTTGAAAATGGATCCCAGGTCTCTCAGCTTCTACCTGTGCTACCTCTAATATGGAAGGAACTAAGTACTCCAAGAACCTTATTGTTGGATAGGGCCTCAAAGCCCATCCATTCTAATTCCTGCTTTTAAACATGCATCTGACAAATAGTAGTCATCCAAACTCTGTTTAAAGACTCTGTGACATGGAACTCATCCAATTCTCCAAGACAGCCTCTTCTACTTTGACTTGACATCAACTGCTGGAAGTTTTCATGTAACAACCCCTCCCTAACCCCAAAGCTGAGTCCTCAAGCAGAATAAACTTAATCAT
This sequence comes from Potorous gilbertii, assembly GCA_028658325.1. Lineage (NCBI taxonomy): Eukaryota > Metazoa > Chordata > Mammalia > Diprotodontia > Potoroidae > Potorous > Potorous gilbertii. The sequence goes on along the minus strand of JAQQSK010004152.1, from coordinate 23,131 downwards.
GCTTGTTTTGTTCAGTCGTTTCAGTTGTGTGTGACTCTTCATGATCCCATTTGGGGTTTTCTTAAAACATCCCCAGTCTCTTCAACCACATCGTTTTTCTACTGAGGCTTTCTCCTAAGCTTTTCTCTAAGCCTCTTCTTTATGGCTGTAGCTACTAGATAAAGTCTCTAGGGTACAGATCTGAGGGAGTTTCTATAGCTTGTCCCTTCCCCATAACCCATCTATTGGTACAAAGCTTGGACTACTATTGCTACTGTTGGGCTACTATTTCTCACTGTGAATCATAAACAGACAAGAATCTTAGAGCTGAAAGGGAACCTTGCAGGTATTTGAGTCCAGCCTCCCTCTCAGAACAGAAATCTCTAGGGCTGCCTTGACAGATGCTCATTGATCCTCTGAATATGTCTGGTGAAAGGGAGCTGCTCTCTGTCAAAGCAGCCTCTTCCACTGACAGCGCTGTTTGTCAGACAGTTAGTTCTTCCTTATCTGGAACTGCAATGGGTCTCTTTATCATTTCCCCTTCATTGGCTCCATCCCTGCTCTTTGGAGCTAGATACACAAGATGTCAGTTTCCTCTTTTATATGACAGTGCTTTAAACACTTGAGGACAGCTATCAAGTCCCTCACCCAAAAGGATTCAATTCAGGAGGCTAACCATACCCCGATCCCATAAGCATTCCTCATAGACAATTGTTTCCAGACTCCTCACCATTCCAATAGCTTCTTTCTGAATGTATTGCAGTTTTTCAATAGGTTGTGTGAAATGAGGTACTCGGAACTCAATCTGCAATATTCCAGATGTAGTCTGATCTGCAAAGAATTCAACCAAACTATGATTTCTGTGATCTGGTAATTTATTCTAATACTTCATTATTTCATTGGTAGGAGTACTGCACTACCTCCCCCTGCCTTTTTAGAGAATGTCATGAAGTACTGTGCCCCCCACCAAAAAATAAATTCTTAGTAGTCAATCTTCTGGTGATGAAGTTCTCTGAATTTTGGTAGAATAGTTCTCAACCACAGTCCTTCACTAATATAATACCTGAAGCCTTACCAGCTTGGTAGGACCAGCCAAACCTTGTATTCTGCCTTTTATCCTTAGAAAACCAAGGCTCACCTCTATGCTACAGTGAAGCATTGGGGTAAATCTATGGTAAAATATCGAGATGCTATATTTCTATCAAAATAACTCCAAATCAAGGTGTTTTGGGTTTTGGGGTTTTTTTTTTCTTTTGTTATCTACATTGTTAGCTTATATAGAGCCAACTAAGACCTCCAGGTCTTTTTCTCATGAACTGCTGTCACACCATGTCTGACCTAGCCTATATTTGTATGGGAGCTATTTTTATAAGTGGGACTGTGGATTTACCTGTGTTATTTTTGGCCCATTATTTCAGGCTACTAAAGGACCAGAGGGACTCTGAGATCCCTTTCCAGCTCTAAGGTTCTGTAATTTTCAGAAGGTGATACTGTCATCATTGGTATTTGCACTCCTTCCAAGCTTTCTCAGAGGATTTGCTCAAAATTTACTCCATTTTCCCCTCCCTCTTGGTCTTGTTCTAAATCTAGTTATACCACTCTCTGGTTTTACTCCCAAGACACATTATGGAATTCTACTTTCCCAAAGCTCCCTAATATTTCAAGATCTGGTTTTTAAATATTGATTCTTTCACCATTGGGACTAATTTTCCTTCCCAACACTGTGATGTGAAAAATTCTTAGATATGCCCTCAATGTTTTCTTTCATCCAAGTTAGTAGCAAAAATGATATCCATGGGACTGCTAGATGGTGCAGTGGATGGAGCACAATTCTACCCACTACACAGCCTAGCTACCTTTATCGAGTCTTTTCTTCTACAAAAGCCTCTAGCAATAGCAACTTGGGCAACCGCTACTTTTTTGGATGATCTGCCAGAGAACACATTGTAAATTATAAGAACCTCTGTGCTATTTCACTTGAAGCACAGTTGCATATGCTAATTGGGATTACCAGAGAGACTCGACGTTGACCTTGGGTAATAGTTACAATAACTGATAGTGATCTAAGTCCTCAAGTGGAAAGGGCATTACACTAAGAGTCAAGATACTCCCAATTCAGATGCTTAATAGCTGTGTGACTATAGATAAGTCCCAGAACTCCACTTTCTCCTCTGTAAAAGAGGGAAAATAATACTTACACTACCTACCTGACCACATTCTCGTCAAAATAGTATTTATTTAAATGTTAGATAATCATGTAAATGTGAATAGTCATTAGGAGTCATGATCCCTCATATTTACAATCCCTTGGTGGTTTTTTTTTTCGTTCTGACAGCCTGATGTCCAGAAACTCAGTAAGAAAACTTTAATCAAAAACATTTTTAGTTGTCCTTTTATTTTTTATCCTGTTACTTTTTAAATTTTTATTTTATTTTTAATGGATGGAGTAAAACGGCATTTCCATCACAATAACATAATACAATAAAAAGATGATTGCACATGAAACTGCAAATCTTTTATGCACAACTTGCTATTTTTTTCAAATATATAACAAAATTATCATATAAATGTCTTTTTTCCCATATATATACATATTTTTTTCCTTTATTCAAAAATCTTAATGGCTTCCCTCAACCTAGGAAAAATTATACAATCCAAGGTAGGGAAAGTGATTCAGTTTAGAGCCATACTCTGAGTCCAAGGGACTTTAATGGATGTGTAAGGAGAGGTATTGTCTCAAGCAGAGTCTCATGGGATGGCTATCCCTTAATGGGGTTACTGTGCTTTGCAAACTTAGAAACTCAAATTTCGAGAAGAGTGTTCTAATGCTATAGAGATTAATTCACCCTAAATAAACATAAGTTATTTTTAAGTGCGAGTGGCAAATGATGAATTCATGATGACGGATATACCATGCCCAGGAATTGGGACTTGAAATCTGTATGGGGAACCTCTTTCTTTTAAGTTAGTCTGACCCTGTTATAGGTCAGCCAGTTACTTGGTGAGCAGAGAATTAGAACATAAGGAGTTAGAGATTCTTAAGGGGCAATTTTTTCGAGCCTGGATAACTTCCAGCCTATCAGTATTTCTTTCTAAGTCAAGTTGCATACCCACTCTCCTTCCCAACACAGTGGCACACAAATACAAACAGATTCTTACTGCCTAGACAAGCAAGGCTAGGCAGACAAATGTGTTGAAATAAAGTCAGCTGAGGGAGAATTTAGCAAAAATAAAGCATAGATTTAGAGCTGGAAGGGACCTTTGTCATCATCGAGTCAAACGCTCCCCTCCTCCCATTTTACAGATAAGAAAACTGAGACCTAAGAGATTACATGATTTATCCAGTAAATGTCTGAGGTCAAATTTGAACTCAGGTCTTCCTGATTCCAGTCCTCTATCCCCTGCACTACTGCTATGTTACTGTTCTATGTATAAAATAGATGAATTTTGCTCCTTGTTGAGGGAGAGACAAAAGCTAAGATGATGTCACACACCTGCTCTATCATCTGAGCATAGTCATTCATATTCATCCTTCTGGTCTCAGTTTGTCAGAGTACCTATAGTGTTAGAAGATCCAGATCATTGCAGAAGCTTGCAACCTATTCACCTGACTCCTTGAATCAGTCTTACCTGTCATGCTGCTTCTCATCTGTTAGTCAATAAGGATGCTGCTTAGACCCACTTGAATATATAATAGACAGTATATTCCTTCTTTCCTTATATAATCAGTAGAGGTAGAATGGCAGCAATCTGACAAACAAAGACCTTTTACTGTAGGGATTAAGAAAAGAGATGTGGAATATCTAATAGGTCTTGCATATAAATCTGGGAAAATCAGTGGCGCAATTCTATGGGGATTGTTTCATTCTCTATATCTGTATCTCTAGCACCTTGCTTAGTGACTTACAGAAAGTAGGTACTTAATAAATATTTGTAAATTGTTTAGCATAGCAATAGGAACTGTGATCTCATTCATATAGGAACCTTCCAGGTGGGGAAACTCATGTAGGTCAATACCTCTCTGTGAATTTTTAATTTTATAGAGTGGTTAAGAGCACCTCAAGGCCAAGTGACTTGTCAAGTGAGTATGTCACTGAATGATAGAGCCAGTGTGTATCAGAGGGGGGACTTCAACTTTTGTCTTCCTGATTTTGAGGCCAATTCTCTCATGTTATTTAGTCATTCAGTTGCGTCTGACTCTTTGTGACCCCAAGGATGATGGCATGTCAGGCCTTTCCATTCTCCGCTGTCCCTGAAAGTCTGTAAAAGTTCATATTTGTTGTTTCCCTTACACTGTCTACCCATCTCATCCTCCTCCATCCCCTTTTCCTTTTACCATCAGTCTTTCCCAACATCAGTCTTTTCCAGTGAGTCCCATCTTCTTATTATGTGGCCAAAGGATTCAACTTCAATATTTGAACTTTTAGTAAATAGTTTGAACTAATTTAAGTATTTACTCATTTGACCTCCTTGCTGTCCAAAGAACTCTCAAAAGTCTTCTCCAGCGTCATAATTCAAAAGCGTAGATTCTGCTTTCCTTATAATCCAACTCTCACAGCCATACATTACTACTGGAAAAAACATAGCTTTGATTATACTGACCTTTATTGGCAAGGTTATGCCTCTGCTATGAATGCTATCCAGATTTGCCATAACTTTCCTTCCAGGGAGCAAGTGTCTTTTAATTTCATAGCTACAGTCGCCATCTGCAGTGATCTTTGACCCCAAGAAAATAAAACCTGACACTGCTTCCATTTCTTCTCCCTTTGTTTGACAGAAAGTGATGGGATAGTTTGTAAGATACTAGGGTTTCTGGGGGAATGAGGGGACATTTATGTAAAGCTTCAAGCCGACTTTTACACTTTCCTCTTTCACTCTCATCAAGATTCTTCTTAATTATTCACCTTCTGCCATCACAGTGGTATCATCTACATATCTGAAACTGTAAATATTTCTCCTGGCAACGTTAATTCCAGCTTTGCTTCATCCAGCCTGGCATTTCACATGATGTACTCTGCATATTGGTTAAATAAATAAGGTGTTCCATGTTCAGTTCAAACTGTTGCTTCTTGGCCCACATACAGGTTCCTCAAGGAGACAAGTAAGATGATCTGGTGTTCCCATCTCTTTGAGGACTTTCCACATGTTGTTCTCTGTGTAGTACACTGGAAGCGTCAAGCACGCAGCCCACAACACTACCAAGTACAGCTTGAACCGAATTAAAATAGAATTGAGAAATAATTAACAAAATAAATAAAAATACCAAAAAATAGATGTTATATGTCAAAAGTAAGTCAATATGCATCCCACAGGGATTCTTAGGTACAGTTTAATGGCCCCCATTTCTACTTGATTTTGACCCCAGTGTTCTACCTCATGCTACCTCTTTAAATTGAGACATTTAAAGAATGTTCAAAACTCCCTCAGAGAAAGTTGGATGCATTCATCTGAAGTGTCTCAAGCTATGGATTAGTTTTGCATTTGTAAATGTAGCAAGGGAAGATAGCTTAAGCACTTGCTTTGCCTCTGGCTGGTGATGCTTTTAATGAAGAGTTAACTAAAGGTGGCTACATTAAAATCATTGTAGTCCAATGTGGAGATTCAGAAACTTGATCTTAAGAAGGGTAATGAAAATTTTGAGGGATTAACTCAAACTAAAAAAATTCCTATTATATACTAATGATCAACCCAACTGGTGATAACAGATATTAGTGAATACCAGATGGGATGCCTCTCTCCCTTACCTTTCCCCAAATATTTTTATACAAGTAAAATCAGACAGCATGGTAAAGTGAATAGAGAACTAGCTTTGAATTGATCAATTAATCAGCAAGTATTTGTTACACACCCACGGTGTGTCAGGCATTGCACTGAGTATATAATCAGATACAATTAAGCAACCCCTACTCACAAGGAGCTTTCATTCAAATGAAAGAGACAAATCTACATGTAAATATATATATCATAAATATAATATCAATAAATTCAAATATATACACAGACGTTAAACAGAAGGTAGCTTAGGAGGTAGGGTACTGGCACAGAAAAAGCTTGATGTCAAAAATAATTTTAAGCTGCATCTAAAAGAGAATCAGGGAAAAAACCTATGAGCTGGAGGTAATGAGGAAATGGATTCCAATAAGACCCACATTCAAGTTACATCTCTGACATTTATGATCTGTGTGATTCTCTAGGCAACTCTCTAGTACTATTACCTTCAGAAAGATGCCAGCTTGCATTGGTAGAGAGAATTTCCTCAGCTAGTGGTTCAGTTTATAGCAGTGAAATCATAGGTCCGCTCCTGTTCCTATCCTAAAATCAGCCTTAAATGACCATCAAGGTCAACCTTAAAATGGAAATAATAATAGAAAATAACAAGTATGAAGGGTGCAGAACTAGTCCTTCCCTCTTTTCTTTGATGGTGGTAGTTTGGGGATGATATCAATTATAGACTGGCTATTTGTTTCTGAAGGGCTTTTCCCTTTTTTTTAAACAAGCTGAGAAAGGTACCTTCATCTCCTCTAGCCAATTTCTTCCCTGAGTCATTACTAGATAGGCTATCTCAAAACCTGTGGCTTAGAATACTTTCTCAAAATGAGATAACCCCCTTCCTTACAATAACCTAGGTACCTAGGACCTAGGACACTTTTGTTACAAACATACAGACAGTCTCAGTCACTGTGCAAGGCATAGGTTGCATTGCCCTCTGTGCAAACTTCCTGACTCCCACTCCTTGATGCTCCTTCTCTATATCCTAACCCTTCTTGGTCCAACATCAGAACACCTCTTCTCAGCCCAAACTCTTCTCTCTATTTTACATCAAATGTGGTGAAAATTCAGGGTGACTCTCAATAACCAAGTCTTCTCATAGGACAGGGAAGACTCGGTGGGTCCCAAAAAGTAATAGACAGAGGCTGGTTTTGCCTTTCTTTGTATCCCTAGCTCTTAGCGCAATTCTTGGTACACAGTGAACACCTAATAAACCCTGGTTAAGAGTGATTGGAGACTTAATCTCTCCTTTGATCTTTCCATTTTCCTCTTCTCCTACAATTCCTCTCTCTACCTCTAGTGTGTCTGGGGGTGAGCTGTTTGAGCGGATCATTGATGAGGACTTTGAGTTGACTGAACGGGAGTGTATCAAGTACATGAAACAGATTTCAGAAGGTGTGGAGTATATCCACAAGCAGGGTATCGTCCACCTTGACCTCAAACCTGAGAACATCATGTGTGTCAATAAGACTGGGACCAGGATCAAACTCATTGACTTTGGACTGGCCAGGAAACTAGGTAATACGACATTCTTTCTCTTGTTTGTTTGTTTGCTTGCTTGATTGATCTCAGATGATTAAACAAAAAAAAAATAAGTGGAGAATAATGAATTGGTAGCATGAAAAATGAAATCATAATCAGCTTTTGATTTAATGAACTCATTTTATGAGTTCTTGTGCAAATTGTCTGCTGGGGGTGGTTAATTCTTGTTAGAGTACTCTTCCTCCCACCTCCATTCTCAGTCCCTCTTTAGCATCCTCCTGGGCTACCCTAATCCCTTGCTATCAGTCAATCTACAAAACCTTATTTTATTGTGAGCCTGAGGCAAACATCATGAAATGAACCTACCTCTCATGGCCCTGTTCCTTCTACAAAATGTGTCTAAAGCCACAGTGAAACCAATACTAATGTTAACATTTATTAAGTCCCTACCATGTACCAGACATTATGGTAAGTACTGATTATTGCAAAAAGAAGCAAAAGGCATCCCTCCCCTCAAGGAACTTGTAGTGTAATGGAGGATAAATGTTTACAGAGCAAGCTATATGTGAGATATATATCTACACATATATGTTATATTAACCAGTTATATATTATAGGAAATAATTAGCAGAGAAAGGCATTAGAGTTAAGAGGGGTTGAGGAAGCTTCCTATAGAGGTTGAGATTTTAGTTGAGATTTAAAAGGAAGCCAGGGAGATGAGTGGTTAGGAGCAGGAGAGAAAGAACCTTCCTGGCATGAGGAATAACCAGAGAAAATGCCTGCAGCTGAGAGATGGAGTGTCTTTTTTCATGGAACAGCCAGGAGGCCAGGGTCACTGGATTGAAGAGTATGTGTTGGAAAACTGGAAAGATAGTAGTGGGGTGGGTGATGAATGGCCTTGAATGCCACGTCAAGCATTTTGTATTTGATCCTGGAGGTAACAGGAAGCCATAATAGCAAAATAATAGTTAATAATAAACATTTAACGTTTAAATAACACTTTCCATGTCCTCTCCTTTGATCCAAACAATAATGGCCTGTTGAGGTTGGTGCTCTTGTTAGCCCCCATTTTACAGATGAGGAAAGGGTAAGTGACTTGCCCAAGATCCCACAGCTAATGAGTGGCAAAGGCAGGACCTGAACTCAGGTTTTTCTGACTCTAAATCCAGCACCGTATTAATGTTATTGTTTACCTTTCAGAGTTGTGGTGAGTATTAACTGAGCTAATGCGTGGGGGCAAAACGGACACTTAGCATAGTGTTTGGCACAGAGTAGGCACTATAGATAATATAATAACATACAATATATTATAATATGATATTGTATTAATAATTGTATACTATAATAATGATATAGTATTGTTATTAACCCTTAACTATTGCATGGTGGTTGTGAGAATCAAATGGGAATGTTAGGTGGGGAAGAAAGCACTTAGCACGGTGTCTGCCACATAGTAGGGGCTATATAAATTCTCCTTCCCTTCCTCTTGTGAAGAAGTCTGAGTTTGTCTTCTGCATCCCTGACCTTCTCTTTCGGAGAGTTCTGTCTCTACTGCCTCACCACAAAGGAAAGCTAGTATAGCACAAAGAACTGTGGACGTGAAGTCAGGAAGACCTCAGCTCCAGCCTGCTTCACATGCTCTCAGCCTTAATTTCCTCTTCTGTAAAATGGAGATATTATAATAGCACCTGCTCTCAGGGCACTATTGTGGGGCTTAAATGAGATAATGTATTTACAAAATTATATAGACCTTTAAACACTATATAAATGCAAGCTGTTTTCATTACAAGCTCTGTTTACAATCTGTTTCTCAGTCATTATATACCTTTGTGTGCATTTAAGTCAATCAGAAATATATATATTTAAGACTTATTTATAATCCTAAAGTGAAAGATTTTGCCCCATTATATGAATCGTAGGTATCAGGAAGCCTATGAAAACAGAGGTTGTGTGGGGCACTGGGCCTTCATGGCACCTCTGACATCATACCAGTGTGTTTGCTGATTCTAACTATCCTTTCCCCTACCATTTTATTTTATTTTTTTCTATGAAACCAACATTTATTGAATACACACTATATTGACAACATGTGAGTGATACAGAGATGAGTAAACAGAGCAGTCAATATTCCCCATTTTTGATAATGTCTTTACCTTCCACTTTCTACAAAGCTTTCCCCAGAGCTATATAACAAAGAAGCCAAGAACCTTCAAGTAAATTTCTCTTTTTTTATTCCTTCTGCGAGACGTTACTGAAGAAGGGATCCTAGGATCGTGGAATTATTTTTAAATAACATTTTATTTTTCCCCAATTACATGTAAGTCAATTTTCAACATCCAATTTAAAAAAAATTTGAGCTCCAAATTTTTTCTCTCCATTTTCCTACCCCTTGAGATGGTTTAGCATTTTGACATTGGTTATACATGTTCAGTCATGCAAAACATTACCATATTAGTCATGTTGTGAAAGAAGACACAGCCTCAATGTTGAAAAAAAAGCAAAAAAATGAAAAATAATATGCTTTGATCTGCATTCAGACTCTATCTGTTCTTTCTCTGGAGAACATGTTATTATTGACGTAGAGTGACCTTAGAAGCCATCTAGACCAAAGGTGGCCCAGTGTGGCCTACAACACTCCTAAGTGTTACCTGAACCAGATTAAAATATAATTGGGAAATATTTAATAAAACAAATTACAAGTTTTTAAAAACCTAGATAATGCTAGCATGTTGTTTTCCAAGTCAATCTGCAACCCCCATGAATCCTTATGTACATTTTAGAGGTTCTGTTTCTATTTGAATGTGACATCACAGATCTAGACTAACTACTTCATTGTACAGACAAGGAAACAAAGACCTGGAGAGGTAAAGGGACTATCCAAGGGTTACACAGCTACAGAGTCAAGATCTGAACCCAGGTCCTCTGATTCCAAATCCAGAGCTTTTTCTTAGATGCACCACCCTATTTCTAAGCAGAAAGGTAGGCCATAACCTGGAGAAAAGAAGGAAAGATACAGGCATGCTAATATTTATGTGGATAATTCTCTATATTGTTAGATACTAGATAATGAAGAATTAACTCTAAAGAGGACCCTTTTGGGGGCAGCTATGTGGTGCAGTAGATAGAGAACAAGGCCTAAAGTCAGGAAGACTCACCTTCCTAGGTTCAAATCTGACTTACTAGCTATGTGACCCTGGACAAGTCACTTATCCCTGTTTGCCTTAGTTTCTTCATCTGTAAAATGAGCTGAAGAAAGAAATGGTAAACCACTCAAGTATCTTTGCCATGAAAACCCCAAATAAGGTCACCAAGAATTGGACACAACTGACCAAGAACAAAGAACCCTTTTTATAGAAAGAATTTGAAATTATGAGAGAAATTAAGAGACTTAATAATAAAACTGTAGGGGAGCCAAACCAGCGGCTATTTCATAGGATCTTAGAGCTAAAGAGACCCCAGAGGCCAGCTAATCAGACCTCTTCACTTTGAAGATGTGCTTTTCTCTCTGTTCAAAGAGAAAAATCCTTACTAGGAGCTTTCTAACATCAAGGAAATTAGAGTTTCAAAACTAAATTAAAAAAGGGAATAAAATCCAGGATTTTTTACAGATAACATCTATGAAGATAGGAGTCAGATTAGATTTCTAGATCCCTTCCAGCTTTTAGGAGTTTATAATTCTCTATTCTCAGCCCCATAAAAGTACCTTCATTTATGAGAAAGTTACAGTATAGTGCTAATGGCAGTGACCTAAACTTAGGCAATATATCGGCTAATAGCCCTCCTGGTTCTAGAAGCTGTTAGCATCAAGATCAAGAGAATTGAGGTAGAAATCACTTTCTGAGAAAGCATATTGTATAAAGTAATTCAGGAAGGGCAGGTACAACTTTTCATTGTGTTTATCTGAGGCCCAGAGAATTAATTAATTAAACCTGGAATAGAGGCTTAAACTGAAAGAAGAAGAATTTAAAGGGGTGTTGAGTAATAATAGCTAACACTGATACCTTGTTTTTAGATTTTCAGAGCGCCTTTGAGGTAGGCTATTTCTATCCCCATTTTATAGATGAGGAAACTGAGGCGGAGTATGGTTACAGCCAGTCAGTGTCTGAGGTCAGATTTAAACTCAAGTCTTTCTGCCTCTGGGTCCACTTTTCCACCCATTGAGCCACCTAGCTGCTTAGAAAGATCTCCCCAGCGGTGAGATATTAAAAAAGATGAGCCAGACTTCTTCCCTTCTACTTTTCCAACAGCTTTTGTGATCCTGCCCACAACAGGCCATCTTCCTTTACTTATCAGGAGAGGTTGGCAATTCCCGCAATGTGTACCTCTTCTGCTTCTTGAGTATCCTAACCTTTCTGCTGTCATTTAACATAAACAATTATCTTCATTTCTGCATTTATACATTAATTTAAAATGTACCATAATGAAAATAGAAGGAATATATAAATAAACAGACAAGAAGGACAGCTTTGAAAGCTACAGGTTTAACTTGTAGATTTTTTTTTTTGGTTTGGGTTTTATTTTTGTTTTTTTGCAAAGTAATTAAGGTTAAGTGATTTGCCCAAGGTCACACAGCTAGTAGGTGTCAGAGGCCAAATTTGAACACAGGTCCTCTTCCCTCCTGGGCCAATGCTGTATCTACTTCACCACCTAGCCACCCTTAACTTAGAGATTTTAAAGGAAAAGAAAACTGTATGTAACAAAGATCTGCACTTCTGCGTACAATTCAGTTTTTTTTTCCTGTTCTACTATGCATGTGGAAAGACCCATTTATTTGGTGTTTGAAAGACATTTACATGTCCTAGTACATGGACTTGGGAGTCAGAAAAGCTTGAATTAAAAATATGCCTAAGATACTTACTAGCTGTGTGACCCTGGGTAAATCACTTAACTGCTCTCGGCCGTTTCCTCATCTGCCAAATGAGAGTCACAGCAGCACCTATGTCAGGTGAGTATTGTTGTGAGTATAAAATGAGATAATACATGGAAAGTAGTTTTGCAAACTTTAATTTTCTTGTTTTTAAGTCAGATTAGTTGTGTCCAACTCTTCATGACCCCATTTTTATGGCATTTTCTTGGCAAAGATACTAGTTTGCATTTTCCTTCAAACAGTGGTTAAGTGACTTGCCCAAGGTCACACAGCAAGTAAGTATCTGAGGCATGATTTCAACTCAGATATACCTGGCTCCAGGCCCAGCACTCTATCCATGGAACTACCTAGATGCCCCCAAACTTTGAAACACTATGTAAATTCTAGCTATAAATTGTTAATTATAGTTGTAATTTACAATACTAATTCTTATTAAGTTCAGGATAAAAGTAGTTTCAAAAAATAAAGTGTACTCTCAATATGTTTGTTTTTCACTATCCATCTCCTACTGAGAGTCCCTTACAGGTAAGGTTCATGTCTGTGTTACTCTCTTTATGGTACCCAATGCAGTTCATTAATATCAAAGTTTAATTCTTATTCCTGAGAATATAGTTGGAGAATGATTCCCTTCCCTTGTGTTGCAGAGAATGCAGGTTCCCTGAAGGTCCTCTTTGGCACACCAGAGTTTGTTGCTCCTGAAGTGATCAACTATGAGCCAATTGGTTATGCCACAGACATGTGGAGCATTGGAGTTATCTGCTACATCCTGTAAGTCCTATGTACAGTCAGGGGTGGGATGGTTGGGCAAGTACAAGATTTCTGAAAGCCTTAAACATGAGTAATCATCACATTTTAAAGTTGATATAGATATTAGCTACTCAAGGAGCCAGCCCTAGATAAGGTCCTCTGAAACATGGAGACTCAATGCCCAACACCATTTCAATGAAACCAGGACCAGAAATTTAGAGCTAGCTAGGACCTTAAAATTCTTCTAGTCCAGCCCCCGCATTGGTCAACAAGTATTCATTATATGTTAACTATGTATGTCAAGCTCAGCTAGCTCTAATTTTACAGATAACATAACTGAGAAATTAAATTCACTTGGGTACTTAGTACGTGGCAAAACATGAGCTAGCTAGGGCTCATTGTCAGGTCCTCTGACTCCAAATCTAGGGTACAATCCACTAGACCAATGAAGAAGACACAGAAGAAAGATTGAGGGTGTGAAGGGGAAGGAGGCCAGGAAGATCCTGGTTTGAATTAGTCTGCTTTGAGTATGATCCAATTGAGTGGCACCTAGAATCATGAGTTAAATATTTTTAACCAAAGTCAGATCATGGCATCAGAGATAAATTCCATTCTTTGTAGACAGATTATAGTGACAACCTTGGTCCACTTTCTCATTATAATGAAACCTTTGTACCATTGATCATTAAGGATCTCAATGGGAAAATGTGAGTAGCTTGGGGTAACATATTTCCCACTCCTAGGGAGAAAGAAAAAACTTAAAACGTATATCATAAGGAGTTAAGAGCATGATAGGTTTGCTTTTAAATCATATTTATTTCTGAACATTTCTCTCCTCTTCTACATAGCAAGCCTTCCTTCGGCAATTTTTTTTTAATTCAGCAAAACCTACTAACATATTGACTATGTCTAGCTGTATTTGCAACATTCCACACCCATGGTCCCCTAGCTCTTCAAGGAAAAGAAGGAAGTAATTTTCCAAGAGCTTCTTCTTTGTGTATAACTGATAGCACATTATTCTCGAGAGTGTTTCTCATCTGTGTTTTCAATGTCCTGTTGCAGCACCCAGCAGAGAGCCATATGAAAGGAAGTGTCAGTTAATAAAAACTCTCTATGATGAGAAAGTGGAAGTTCAGAGTAAGTGTCTTCAGTGGGAGGAGTCAGGCAACAGGAAACAGTGAAATAATTCAAATACAAATAGCATGCAATGTGAGAAAATAGAAGACACTTTTTTAGAAGGCAGGAGCTCCTTGGGATGGACCAGAAATTCAGAATTCCCATTTCAGAGAGGTTTCATTGATTTATTCTCTAGTAATAAGTTCGGAAATTCAAGTCAATTTATCAAATGTTTCTTGAAGACTTAACAGGCCTAGACGTCACCTAAAATTCTGGCAATTTGTATTTGAAACAGCTTCTCCAGATGCCCATGGAGTTCCTTTACTGTGATATTGTGGCACTGTGATACCATAGTACTGTGGTCCTGTGGAATGAATTCTGTATTGAGAATCAGAATACCTAGATTCAGTCCTCTACTCTGCCACTTACTTCCTGTGTGACCTGCAGACTTTAATTACCTCATTTTAAAATGAAAAAGTTGGATGAGATAACCCTGTAAGGCTCCTTGTACCTCTAAAATCTTTGATTCATCCTTTCATGCAAAAATACAGCTCTTTATTAAGACAACCAGATATAAACACCAGTTACAAATCTAAATATTATTCTCTTTAATATGGGACACATAGTTAAAGCAAAATATAAAGAAATGTCACCCCCTAGGTACAACTAAATGCCTTTTCCTCTAATCATAACAGTTATTTATCACTGTTTAGTCCTATCTTTTGTCCAGTGAGTAGAGTATTTCCTCCCTTTCAACTCATCTCAACTTGGAACCCAAACCTTGCCAGTAAATGTTTCTGATGTGGTTTGGGGTTCAGGGACCACCCCCCCTGCCAAAGACCAGAGTACTGGACAGAGCCCTCTGGAATGAATTCATGGACTCAAGCATTCTTTAAGTCAAAGTGGTAAAGATGTATTTTAACACCAATATGGTGGGCAGAGCTCCTTAAGGAACTTGCAACTTAACAGGAATGATGCTAAAGTTTATATAGGAAAAGTAGTGGATTATCTGGCAGATGTGTTAATTAGTTGATAACTTACAACCTTAGTCATGAGCCATTCACTACTGGAAACCAGGGCAAGGGTTTTCTCAGGAGTGTATTTTTGGTCTGTTCTGTCTGTAGTAAGATAGCTTTGAGTTGATGTCTATAGCTTGACCTCTGGATTGAATATGATAACCTTGGGAATCAATACATGATAATTCTGTGGTTATAAGATAGTCCTGTTTTAACAAGAGAATTTCCTCAGAGGTCAGCTTGTTCTTGTGATGGGGAAAAACAGTTTGTTTTACTGGGGCTCACTCAGGAGTGATTATGGGGAAAGGTATTTTATCTTATTGGAGTCCACTCATGAGTAATTGCTAGGCACAGTGTCCTTGGGCTGGGGAGAAAACTGTCAGGGATAGTGTTTGGAAGCTTGGGAGAAATGGGATCTTGGAATTGGGGTCCAAGCACAAGCACCCAAGCACCCCATCTTTCCCGGTATTGGTTGTTTCGGTCAGTTTTGCATCCTAAGTTAAAGACAGCTCTCTTCATCTGCCTGAAGCTTCCCACCAGTCTTTGTCTAGCTAGAGAGACCTGACTGCATTCAGTGAAGGCTAACTAAGTGGCACAATGGATAGACTGTTCCTGGTCCTGGAGTCCAGAAGCCCAGGGTTCAAATCCAGCCTCAAAGACTATGGGACCCTGAGCAAGTCACCTAACCAGTTTTTTCACCTGAAAAATGGGAATAATAGTAGTACCTACATCTTAGGTTGTTGGAAGGACAAAGTGAGATAATATTTGTAAAGCTCTATATAAATGCTAGCTATTATTACAAACAGATCAGAGAAAAGTTATCTTCTTAGCACTCCAAGTTGATTTTTTGAATGCTGCGTTCTTTGGATAGAATACTAAAGAGAGGGAGGGGGATAATACCTTATGGCCCATCTCAGCATTTGTTTCCATGAAACTCATTTTTTGATCAGAAGGGAATTTCTCAACTACTTGACAAATTGTCTCCAAGGGCCTCCTCTCCCTCCTGATCTATATCCATCAAACAACAGAATCAGATCAAGTATAAACTTGTTTCTGTCATACAGAGCTTCTTTCTTTTAAAAGAAAGTCATAAATCCAAGATGATTGGAATATAATTTTCAAAAACACATTAAAACAGATTAAATGCCTTTTTAAAACACTTTTAAACAAAGAGGGAAACTGGCCTCTCTGCTGACTCCCAGGCCTGCCTGAGGCTATAGGAAAAAAAGTTCTGGAAGCTGCTCCCCCTTCTTAAGGTTTGTTAACGCTCTCCTACCCTTGTTATTAGCATTTTTAAGTGCCTCAAGGTGGTTTCTGGGATCTAATTGATTGTGGAACACACAGAAAACCCTAAGAATAGGTTCCTTAGGTCTCTTTCACAGAATCTCCCACCTTTCTCTCAGGAGATTACACTTAGTTTTTTAAAATCTTATTGATATCTTTTATTTTTATATCATTTTTCATTTCCTCGATGATGAGATATATTTCTTTTCCCACTTGACCCCTAAAGAGTCATCCTTGATAACAAAAAGAAAAAAAAATTTAAAAAGAGGAAAAAAAAACTCAGCAAAAGTCAGAACATCTCAAAAAGCCAACACACCTCTGTAAAGATGAGACAGAAGTGGAAGTCATCATTGATCATTTTGTAAAGATAGAGGGGACACAGCAAAGGAGTCGTTGCTGTGCTCTTTTCCGACCCAATCAAAATGACTTCATTTTGTTTTGTAAGCAGAACAGACCCATAGATGAGATAGATCCTATCCTTGCACTGAGTTTTGTCCAGGAGAAGTGCCTGGACGAGACCAGGGCATTTCAGTCAGATTCATTTGTAAGGAAGGTGCCAATTGAAGTTCCATGCCAAAGGGGTGAGAACTTGAAGGCCTAGCCAAAGACAAGGAAAACTTTGTGGTTCTGGCAATTAAGATATCCCTTTGCTGGGATACAGTTCCTAATTAGGAAGAGAGGTTTGCAGATTGAGACCTTACAGCATTCCAAAACAAGAATGTTTGTTTTTCTAAGATCTAGTAGAGGGTTGTGTGGCTTTCTTAAAAATCGTTTCCTTTTTATATCAAACGGAAATTTTAAAAAACAAAGGAAAACAAGTGACTGAGGTTAAACCATAAAGGAGCAATTAAATTAAGGCTTTGGTTTCCTTTTACTTTGCACGAGCAAAATTCCTGCAGCTGCTCTGAAGGGCCTTCTGATGGGTCCAAATGCAGACACACATCTCTGAGTGCCACCATCATACCTTCCATCATCACCAATTTTGGCTGTTTAGCACAGCTAGAAGGTGACCCACCTGTCAAACCTTTGCAGGGTTATGGAAATGACCATTAGAACCCTTCTTGTTTCCTTGTCTTACTGATGGGCACTGGGAGGTTTGAATATATATATATATATATATACACACACACACACACACACACAGACACATATAAAGGCTGCTCTGGTCTCTTTGAGGCAAGTCTTTACAGGGCAGGGACTCTGGTTACCATAGAACATGGACCTGTGGACCTAAATTCCTGAACACAGTGATTCAGTAGGACAAATGCCAGAAGCAGCTTGGAGTAGTGAATAAGAAAGCAGTCTTGTAGTCAGGAAGATGGGTTTAAATCCAGCCTCAATATATACTTTGGAACCCTGATCAGTTGAGGTAATATCTCTGAGGCCTTGGCAAGTGTTGAAGATTATCAACTACCAAGTTTCTTCACCAGAGAGTTTTTTCATCTGGGGTTCTTCACACCAGTGAAATCAGAAGTCAGCAGAACCTCCAAAAAATTAGAAGGGACATTGCATGGGAAGGATTCTTGCATTCTCCTCTGACTCAATATTTCTTCATTTTTCTTTGTGAGTGGATCAGCCCTGAATGTTGCCCAACTGCCCACAGAGGAATGAATGGGGTGAGCCCAGCCAGAAGCCCCAAGATTAGATTCAAATATGAGGAAGTGATGTTTGTGTCAAAGGTCTTCATGCAACCCATTGCAACCCATTTCCCAATCAGAGAAATGTCTGCATATTCATGGTATGGTGGAAAGAGTAGTAGACTCAGTAGATTAAAGTTCAAGTCCAGCTTTCCCATTTACTGTGTGGCTGTGGGTAAACCACGTAACCACTGTCTGTACTTTAACTGTGAAATGAGGATAATTATTCTTATAGTATCTCATGGGATTTTTAGAAAGGAAAGTGTTTTGTAAATCAGGAAGTCCTATGTAATCTGAACTATTATTATAATTTTTACATGCCAAGGGTCCAGGTATGACTGTCCCTGTACTAAATATGACTCTCCTCACCCAACTCAGGGTCTGTCTGCCTAGATCATGACAAAAACAGCCAAGTTTCCACTTTAAGGCAGTTTCCACATAAAGCAGACCTAGATGAAAGAACAGGTCCAGGGGATAGTATGCGAATTACAAGCTTGACTCCTAGTAGGAATGAGGACTGGAACTCTTTCCTGACTGATGAGTAAGTCCAAAGCACATAGAGGGGATGTCTCTTGCCCATGGCCATACAGCTAGTGAATGAGTGAGACTTGGTTTGTGTTATGTTGTTAATTTCTTGTTGTTTTTGCAAGGCAGTCTGGGTTAGGTGACTTGCCCATTGTCACTTAGAGAGTGAGTTTCAAGTGTGTCAAGAGTGTCCAGGGCTGGTACTTTATCTATTTCAGCACCACCTAGCTCCTCCTCATAGGGGGGATTTCCTGACTTTAAGTCCTCTATCTCCTTTAGCCCACTGCCTCAAGACAGCATGGGTAGAATTTATGCAAAAACTTTAGCCACTAATATGGAAATATGTTTTGCATGACTTCACAAGTATAATTGATATCAAATTGCTAGCCTTCTCAAGGAAGTGGAAGGGGCAGGAAGGAGAGAATTTGGAACTCAAAAAAAATTTTTTTAAATGAATGTTAAAATGTTCAATAAATAATTTTTTTTTTTAAAAAACCTCAGCCCCTTTAGATGTAGTATCTACACAAAGAGCCGCTTTCTCTTCTAATAACAGGGCTGTTATTTTTTTTTTTTAATAAAATAACATCCAGAGACTTTGAAATCCACAAGTTTTATGAAATATGACTATATGCGTGGGCAGAAACCAGTTTCTTCAGTTGCATGGGGCCTCTCTTAGTTTGCCTACAGTCTGATAGTGACTGCCCTTTGTTACAGAGCAGCTGCAATTTAAAAATAGTCAACAAGGGCTGGTTCCTTTGTTTTTATACTGGCATCAGAGTTCATTATCCCAACCAGCCTGAATGAGACGCCTTGCATGAGTCCATCGGCTGGTTCTAGTCGCCCCCTGGTGGTACTTTCCCATTTTGGCTCTGAGTTGGAAAATGCAAGTCGTGTTTGGCTCTGCTGTTCTGGAATTCTATAGGAAACAGACACACACAGTGAATTCTCCAGGATAACATCCTGTACCTCTCCTACCAGACTGAAACTCAGACAAGGTCTCTAAACATAAAAAAATCTCCATGAGATTCCCTTTAAAAACAAGCTCCCCTGACATATATAAATTAGGATTCAGTTCACAAAAAGTTGTATTTTCCCTTTTCAAGGATATTTTCTGTGGCTAAAATCTAGGCACAATTGTAGGGAAATATTTACCCCCAAAGAGTAAGGTTAATGATGGAAACTAATCCAAGAAGGATTTGAGTTATAAACTATGATGATAAATACATGAGAGATTTACCTATATGTAGGTGAGTTTGACTTTTCCTGGTTTCTCAGTGGGGTGAAGAAGTGGGAGAGAGAATGGATACAGACCTGAAAATTAAATTATATTAAACTTAAAAAGAAATAAGTGTAGTTAAGGATATTTGAATTCATACCAAACAAGTCAACTTTCTTACAATCTGTCCCCCTAATACTCCAACAGGATATAGAACTTATTGTACGGCTCTGAACTTGCACACCAGCCTTTATATTCCTTTAAGAAGTTAGAATCACTTCTTAATAATGAATGAAAGCAGTTGTACAAATTATCCAGAAGTCATTCGTATTTGACTTTGGAGGGCATTGTGTGATTATTTTTCAGATCACTTTCCTAATTACATTTGGCTCAGGTGATAAGTCTGCATTCCCTAAGCACATGGATGGATGGTGCAAGAGGTGTCCCAAAAGTGTTGCAGATGTGTGGCAGGGGCAAATTAATCTGGAATTAAACAGTGCGATATGAAAAAGCTACATGTGGATAGCTAGTCTTATAAATTGAGATTCTCAGGGTATTTTCATGGATTAATCTGGTTGCATACCATGTTTGGAAGACAGGGATTATCTTCCTTCTTTTCTATGATCTGGATAATAGCAAATTGATTGTAATTCAGTTCAGCTCAATTCAAAAAAGACTGTTCTGTGCCAATCACTGTGCCAGACAAAATGAAACAATCTGCTCTCTGCTTATGTAAATAAATTCAAACTATATATACAATAATTTCTGGAAAGAGAGTATATATGGAACATACAAGGCAATCTGTTAATAATAAAACCAAGTATGTACAGTACAGTGACTCCATAGCTTCACATTGTTTTCTACAATGGTTGATTCAGTCCATCTAGCAGGCTTCAATTGTCCTTTTCTACTTTTTATCATCTTTGCCAATCTGGTGGGCATAACGTGGAACCTTGGAGTTGTTTGAATTTTCTGTTCTATTTTTAGCATTTCTTCATATGCTTGTTGATATTTCACCTTTCCTCATTTGTTCCTATACTTTGACCACAAATCTCTTGGGGAATAGCTCTTGTTCTTATATTTGTATCAGTTCCCCATAGCTCCTGAATATTAGACAGACCATTGTTAAAGAAATATTATAGGAAGATATTTTTTCCTAATTAGCTGTATCCTTGCTTATTCAAAAGCATTTCAGTTTTATGTAATTCTTTGTACATTGAAATGTTCATGTTTGTTGATTGTTAAGTTCATAATAAAATAGAAAAAGACCAATAAAAAAGGAGTCCAAATGGCAAAATGGAATAGTAGAACAGAGTAGGATAGAGAATGATAGAATAAATTTAATTCCTAGTATTTTTTGCTTCATGGAAATGCTTTTAAGGAAGGTATATATAGTGAATTATAAGATTTCTAGGGGCAAAATATTTCACAGAAATGGAGGCAGAATCATACTAAGCCATTTTGAGATCTTTTCCCATTCAGGGTCTCTGAGGTTCCAGCTTGAAGTTCCCTTGGCTCTTTGCTACCTTTCCAGCATTGCTTCACTTTACTACTCTTCATGTACTCTTTGTAACAAAGAAAATCAGTTGAGCAGAGCCAACCATCAAAGTGACCGCATCAGACAGGGGATGCAGGGTTCCATGCCTGGGAGGTTTTCCAGTCATTTGATGCAAATCATCCATTTTTTCCTCTGATTAGGGTTGTGCGTGTAATGTTTTTATGCTTTCAAAGCTATATTCCTTTATTCTCCTTTTCCCTGATAAGTAACTATGGTAATGGAAGTCCAGCTGGTGCCAATTACCCTTTGCTAGTCTCTTTCAGGTATTACTTGTGCCTGGCAAGCTCTGGGACTGCTTTGGAGGACACCATTTCCATCTCATTTTCATGTCAACCTGTTTTGAGGTCTTCTTCTATGAACATTAGCTGTGCTGACATATCATATTTATTGGTCTGGGGAGGAGGAATCATCAGTTATTGGGTTCTTACCAGGGGTGTGCTGGTAGATGTTTAGTAATCAGCTCTCAGAAAGGAGAAGTGGGGGAATGTGTGTATGATATGCTTTTTAGTTTAATATGCATTGTTAACATTTTTTCCATTACTTTCTTAAGCCAAGACAAGCAACAAAACAATAAATCAAACCCTCATTTATAGCAGTTGCTCATTTCTGAAGTGTAAAATACATTAAAAATTTAACAGTTAGCTCCCACAAGCCAGTTTGAGCTAGCTCCAGTACATTCCCTTGTTCCTATTGGATCATAAAACATACAGTGAAATAAAACTGCCCCCCTCCCACATCGACCTGCTTCTTTTGCACTCTGAAATTTTGTGCAACATGATATTGCAGCCATAGGAGGATCATCTGTGCACGACTCCTGGCGCCCTACATCCTTTCATCATCTTCCATCATATTGTTCTAGCAAGTATCTTTCATTTAGACTGTGACATGTGCCTGTGCCAATCATGCTGAGCATGAGGTGATCATGATGTTTATCCCTTTATCTCACTCCCATCCTACTCCTTTCTTTTTTCCCTACCTCCTCCTTTCCCAAGGTCATGTCAGTTGGATTCTGTGAATCTTCACACAATATGGGATCTCCTTCCTGAGAATCTCTTGGGCTATGAAATGCCTACCCCTCATTGGGTAGGGCTTAGACCATATTACTCTTTTCTGTCCTTTTCTTTACCTTTACTCCCAGTGTAGATTATTTTCTGTTAAAATAGATGAAGATTTGTGATGAGGGCCTAGGGAGAGATTAGGGTCATGGAAAAGAGTCATGATGGAGGGAAAATTCTCTTTAACTTCCTCTTTTTTTTTTAACACAATAAACTTAATGGAACATTTCATTTCTATCGATCAATCAGATATTTATCAAGTGCCTACTATGGCTTAGGTGCTATACTACATGCTGGGGATACAAGTACAAAGACTGAAACAATCCTTATTCATGATCAACATCTTCCTTTTCAGCAATGGGGGGAAATGTTTAGTGGGAAAGCGAAACAGAGCTTGGTAATGTCTGAAATCTCACGACCTTATTTATGTGACTGAGACTGCTGTTCACTATAACTTTGGGTATCCATGTTTCAATCACAATTCACTCTAGTGTCCTGTTTTTTTATTGTTTTTTTGTGGGAGGAGGTTTTGTTTTGTTTTGTTTTTGCTTCTCTGGGGCAGCCTGCTGAACTGGCTGTTAAGGGTTTCACCCCTACTAGCTACCTGCTCTTCGCTTACTTGTGCTTTCTCCATCTCCCTCTCCCCAGGGTCAGTGGACTTTCCCCCTTCATGGGTGACAATGACAATGAAACCTTAGCAAACGTGACCTCGGCCACCTGGGACTTCGATGATGAAGCATTTGATGAAATTTCTGATGATGCCAAGGACTTTATCAGCAATTTACTGAAAAAAGACATGAAGTAATGCCATTGAGATTTAAATGCTTTTTGCTTTCTTTCACTTTGGGGGAGGGGGACAATTTGGGATAGAAATAGGGGA